>PVLD010003970.1:0-133070 GCA_004027595.1 Dinomys branickii
TCCCTACTATCTTATCTATAATTTGGTATTTCCTTTAATGTTTTTGTGTTAACTAATGTGAAGATAACTATGTAATACAACATCCAGTTCTAATTCCCTACTATATTCTGTATAACTTTGCATTTTCTGTATTGTTTATGGCTTTTCTGGTTCATATGTCTCCATTCTTTTGTCTTTAAAATAAAATTAAAAAAAAAAAGGAAAAAAAAAAGTAACCTTTGGTTTCTTTCTGAATCTTGAACATTCTCTCAAAAGGAATATTTTTAAAATAAAATTTAGTAATGTATTTATTATTTCACTGAAAACATTAATGTTTTATGAAAATGTAGATATTACTGACTATATTTCATGTTCTAAAAATAAGTCAATTAAAATAAACATTAAAATTTAAGAATAGAACAAATATAAAATGTGGTCAGTTAATCTGCTTTAATGAAGATGTGATACACATAACTTTATGAATTTTATTTGTTTGAGTATAACTCAGGAACAAAATTACTTCTGGTATATTTCTGCAGGATAATTTTCATAAAATAGTGTAATACTACCATTGTACCCTGCAAATAAATTTGCTTTTAGACATTTCTTTTACTGATATTTTATTTTATTTTGCCGTTACACTCATATTTTAGAACACTTCATACATTCTGGTGGAGAGAGGTGCTTTTCTTAGAATTTAGACCAGAGTGCTATAGATATTTGTTTTTCCTAACCATTAAAATACTACAACATGTGTGTAGGAGTCAAATTGAACAGTATATTTTATAGTATATGTTCTCTAAGGTGAAACATCAGGGCACAACATAAATCTAATATTTCTATCATTGTTCAAATCCTCTACCATTTTGCTTCTCCCACAATAAAAAGTTACTCTGTTATGATTATGTATCTGTTTACGAATAATGGATGATTATTTACCTGCCACATAATGCAAAGAAGAATCAGTAATTTCACTAAGGATAGGAAAAAAGAAATAGCATATATACATATTATATATTTATATATAATACATAGAAAGAAAGAAAAAAGAGAGAAAGAGAGTGAATTGGCATTAAAAAAAGGGTAAGGGAAAACCTGCACTTTTTGCTTCAAAATATCATTCAGCACAGCTTCATTTTATTGTTGACAAAAGTGCAAATGTCATATTTAAGACATTTGATTATTTCTTATCAAATGTATCATTAATTTCTTGCCTCTGTTTAAGATAAATTATACACAGGCACAATGGTCTATTGTACAAATGAAGCTACACAGAAAATGTCAGAAGAGCATCTTTCTGAAGAAAATATCTGTTAAATAGAGTTTGGCAAACTATAGGTCCCACACTACATCCAATCCATGCCTGTTTTGTAAATAAGATTGTACAGAAATGCAGTCACACCCATTCTTTCCTGTGTGGTGGATAGTTACTTCATAGCTATAAGTATTTTGCAGCAGACTCATGAGCCACAAATTGAAAATATTTATTGTTTGATTCTTTACAGAAAATGTTTGCTGATTTTTCCAATATATCTTCATCTGGTCTAATTTTTATGTTTGATGCACAATTTTAATTGTGTTAAACTTAATTAGACCACAATTATCATCAAAAATCCCATATAAAAAGCTTATGTCTGCTTTTGTATACACACATATAAATAGTTGTCTCATTCCTAGCATCTAAAGCAAATTAGAAAATGTTTCATAAGAAAACAAAAAAATGGGGATGAGACATTGTTAACTACCATTCTTATTTTATAAAAAAATTTCTAAATATATCTTCCAATATCCAAAAATACTAAATGCGCTATAAATTTAAGAATACTTAAATGATTATATAATTTCCCTTAAATTATTCCTTTTCAGATATGTGTACATGCATTTTGTTCTCTTTACTGGTATTTACTCTTCTACAATGCTAAGTTTAAAACACATTTTCTCATCTATGAAAAATAACACAGTTCCAGCAAGCATACTAGTAAATTAGGTGAAACATTTTTGATACAAGAATATTTCAGATGGTGCGGTAAGTACTTGGGGGAAGTCTGTCCAGGTAGAGCACAGTGGAGTAATAAGCTTTCATATGGTCCTGTAACTCAAGATAGATGTATAAAAATTCCCCCTTTCCTAGTACTTAAAAGAAAAAGGCACACACCTGCCTTTTTACTAAGGGCATGTAGAGCATAAAATACAACTTCAAGCCTCCAAACATTGGTTATGCAGAAGTTCTTTAGAGTAAATGTACCAGTGATGTAGACCTTGTTTGTAACAGGAACAAGAAGCCCACTGGGAAATTACTGCATTGGGAGATTGTAAACTTTTTGAGAAAGGGAAAAAGGTAGGTTTTTTTTTTCTCTCAAAAGTGGAAATTCTGTTTCTTTTTAGAGATATTTGGTTGTGAAAGCAACACAAAAGGAAAACAAAATTTGGAAGAGGGGTCTCATTATCCAAGGCAGACTGCAGCTGATAAAAGCTGATTTTTTTTTTCCTCTGGAATCCTGTGCTGCACAGGATGAGAGATGCCAGGTAATCTTCTGGTCCTTTTCAATCCAGGGACCACTTTGAGCATCTAGGAAATCACCTGAGACGTACATTGTTGTAATTACTTTTCTGGATGGTAGTTAACAGGCTTGCTGCCATTGCCAAGGAAAAATGCGTGATCAGCCTCTTTTCCTCAATGTCTTCAAGCAAAAATCTCCTTTATGCTTTCTAAACACACTGTCCCAACTCACTGAGAATTGTGGTGATTATTTTTCTCTAAGGGGTTATGTTGTGATGTAACAATACCATTAATTATATTGAGCTATGTAGACAAAATGAAGTTAAAGTTATACCTGATATCATAATGCACTGTCTAATATCCTAGATGTGTTTTGGTACACATTTGGAAACTAACACAGATAAAGTAGAGCTGATAAAATGGAATAATTGTATAGCAATATATACTGGATACTAAAGAAAATATTTTTAAAAAGTCATTCTATAAAAGGAAAGTTGCAAAGAACTGGCAATATTTATGTTGATCAAGAAAATATTAACAAGGATAAAAATGTGTTTAAGCACCTAATGGTATGCCGTATGCTTAACCTGTGTGGGAGGGCTCCAAGCGAGGTAAGAAGGCATTCCATAAAAGATCCAAGCTGACAGGTTATTGTTTAGTATGAGGAAACATGTTTGCTTATAATCAAGGATGTTCAAAGTACAAATCAGCTGCTTCAGAGCTGAGTATGTTGGGGTCTTTCCTCTAAAGTAGTCTTAGCAGGGGATATGGGTTAAGAGGGTTCGCAAGGTCTGTATAATGGAGATGAAATTCGAAATTGGGTAGATAAACTAGACAGATGAATTTGCAGATGTTTTAGATGTGCCAGTTTATCTTACCAAGTTGCTCTTCAAAAAGGTGGAATAGACAAGCATATTCAAAACGAATAATGCAAAATATAGTAGGACCTCAGTTCCCAAATGCTTCTGCTCACAAACAATTTGATTTGCAAAAGGAAACATTTAGCATGATTTTTCTTCCCTTAGTGAACTCACACAAGGTGACAAATATGACCGCAGACGTCTTCCCCAGAACTCTGGAACAAATTAATTTTGTGAACTGGGGTATCACTATATCAAAACAGATTAAAGATGCACAGTGTTAATGTCAGCTGCTAATTGCTGGAAACTAAACAAAAGTTAAAGAAAAAGACTGGGGTAAATAATTTTTGTATGAACCAACTGAATTCAAAAAATACACTGAGTGTTACAATACTGTGAATTAGTCTATTAGTTCATGTTCACTGACAGCTTGGATTATAGTAAATTTTCATCTCCTTATAGTTTAATATCTGTCTGACACTAAAAGAAAATCTGGTTTCAGAAACCTAAAACAATAAATATGTCTTATCTGCCAAATCTTTAAACCCCTTTGTTTTTCACAGAGAAAAAAGTGATACTCCATTAGAAATAGCAAAAATTAAGATAAAACAATTTAAGGGAACAGTTGAGGAGAGCAGCAAACATCTAAGCTCTTCAGGATGGTGCTAAATGAATGTGAGTGAAGGTTAGGTACTTTCCTCTTGTTCAGCGTGTGGTGCAGACACTTCCTCTCCACCACCCCAGTCCTGTCCACAGCAGTACATTAGGGCAGGCAGTCACACTAGAATTATTGAGTGGTTTTGTGTTTGGGATTCTGGTTGTTGCACTAAATGCTTTTTAGTGAACACCGTAATGTACTTCTAATGTGTAGGTTCTCTATATCTTTTTGTGGTCTTTTGAGATTAATATTTAGGTAAGGAAAAGTATAATTCCTCTAACTGCCAGAGTTTACTTTTATTCCCTTTGTTAACTATGAATCTTTTAACATAATTATCATTGAATTCCAAGTAAAGCAACACTCTCATGTCAACATTCTCATGAAATGATGACTTCTCGGAGGAAGTACCAGCATGCAGATACACCAGTACATTAAAGCAGGTATGAATTTGGAAATGAGTTTTTGTTATGTCAGGAATACAATGCAAATGTTAATATTCCCCTGTGTAAAATAATAGCAAAGGAAAGGAAATGCACATAAACTACTGATTCAACTGATTGCAATCAATGCTGTAAGGATGTAGAAATAGATGCTTTAGAAATTTTCAAGAAGGTTACACGATACTAATCCACTGTCTTGAGTTATTGAATGTATCTTCTGCAGATGCACTTGCTGGTGGGTCTTTATTTATATCCTATAATTAATGACTTGCTTACATATTTTATTCACGAATAGTGAACAAAGTTTATCAAACAGTTGCAAAATAACTTTACAAGTTTCTCTTTTGTGGTTAATTTTGTCTTTATTTTACAGCCCTTTTGTCACTTATTAAAAGCATAGAAAAGGCTTCTGAAAAGCTGTTTCATAACATAATTTTGACAAATGTAGCTAATAGATGATTCCATTCTTTTAAAACACTCTCCTATCTACATTAAATTTCTTGTGATTACACTTTTAATAAGAAAAGATAATACATTTTGGTTTGTATAATTATTATTGATTTGCTTTCACTTTTTAAAATGTACTTTCAAAGTAACACAGTGCTCAGGCGCTACTACTTCATCAAGCTTACAGTCATTTTCACAAAGTGATTTTGATCTTAGTCAGGACTGTTCCAATAAAGTGGATTGATAATCAATAAAAGAAAAATCATATATAAATTGTTTTGGTCTATCTATGGCTATATATAAGTTTAAGTATTTGGTCCAATAGCCTCTTCTCAAAGACCATGTTCTCAAGGCTTTGTTCTACTTGTTAAGACTATACATTGGAAAAGTTAAGGAACGTTTGTGATATTTACAAGGTGTGTGACTTTATTCTGAGTAGTAAATGTTTCTTGCATCTGGCTTAATCATATTGGATTCATTCTTAATGATGAGCATACTCCAGGTATTAATGCCACACACACACATACACACAAGATGAAAAAATATTTTTTCTATTCTAGTAAGCACTGATAGCGAGATGGTTTTACTAAATGCGACCAAACCTAACCAGAAGGATTTTTAAACAATTAGAGGTGATGACAAAGGATAGGTAATATCCTTCCTACCATTTTAAATAATTGCTGGCCTTGGATTAGTGGATCCAAGTCACTCACTGTTCAGGGTTTGTATGTTTCTCTATTTTGAGGACCACTCATTATCTGTTAAAATAAAGCAGGTTTTTCTTTTAAATGTGATACGGTTTAGATTCTACCTTTCTTGCAATATGTTCCAAATTACAACACTGTATTACTGTTTCAGCTGCAATAACTATAAGTTGGACTCGCTTTAACCAAACATAGGTAGAAAGTTGAGTTTCTCTAATGTCATTAGGAACCCCCCACCCCCACATCTTGATTATCCCTAAGAATGAAGTTTATTTCTGTGCAATGAAGTCATAAACAGGGACAACCACGAAGGAGGTCTGAGTGGCCTAAGCCTGGCGTATATGCCACACACCCATGCATCCTCTCCTGGACTGCACTGACTGGGAGGAAGGAATTGTTTTTCATTGCTAACAGATCCTGTCCCTCTGCCAAGCATTGTACACAGAGGGCTGGTCCACCCAGATTTTGTGTGGTTTCTAATTCATCCATGCGGGTGTTGTGAGGTTGTCACTGCGTCCACCTAGAAGGGATGCATTTCTCCAAATTGCATAAAGCTGAAGTATAGATCATGGTATCAAAGGGCATTCCAGCGAATCAGCAGACTGCACTGCCGAAGGAGAAAAGGCAAAGAGCACCAGAAATCTAGAAAGAAGTTAGAAGTCAAATTATTTGATTTTGGATTAAAAAACAAACTTTGAAATTCAAGAAGGATACTGTAGCTTTGAGAGGAAATGCTCTGATTCACAGGAGCTGAGTTTTTTGAGGTTTAAAAGGGTAAAGCCTGAAAGATACAAAGGGAGATGGAAAATAGACTGGATGGGAACTGCACTGGCCCCACAAAAAGGAAAATGTTCTCCTGGTGGGAAAGAAAGGACTATTTGAAGGGAAGAACAAAACGCGCTACGGAGAGCTCCCGGAAGGGCCTCTAATCTCACCTCCTCCCCGGGTTCCAGCGTTCAGAGACAATAGATACTTGGGAATCCTAAAAGAAATGAAACATGTTCCTTGACATCCAGAATGAGTCTAAAGAGATGACAAGTTTTGCAGAGTTACCAGAGTTACATCCAACAGCTATAGGACTGACCTGATACTAGGTCACCCCATCATAGGTACCTTGAAAGAACTTACTGTTTGCTTATAGCTTCCAACTAGTATTGTGGAATATGCAAATTTTCCTCTGCATGTCTGTGAAAAGGAACAGACATATTTAGTGAAGGCGAGGCAGTCTGAGGCTATGGGGTGGGAGAGAATGACCTCTACGAACCTAATTATGTTGGGTTACCAGGCAGTCAAAATGCCACCAGCTGAAGCAATGCCTTCCTGTGCTGCTGCCTGAGTTCGTTTTTAGCGAGGAAGAATTCGGAAGGACATGGAAAAATATATTTAATTGAGAAAATTCTAAAGTGATTGACACATTTTCCTCTACTTAGGCTTGCACAGTCTTACATTAAGTCATGACAGGTTTAAATAAAGGCAAATGTGTTTTCTGTAAACCTATGGTTTTTGGGTTACAAAAATTCATACTCTATGAAGAAAGATATGAAAAGCTCTGCAGAAGAGAATCCTAGATTGTTCTCCAAATTTGCCACATTGTTTTAAAACATTCATTAAAGTACAATTACATGTTTTCAAAAGTACATGTACTTACCATATTTGAGGGAGTGCTTGTTTGTCTTTTTAGTTTATTTATTCAGTTACAACCTGAAAAGCCTTGCATTTGGCCAGAAACATCTTCATAGCTAATATGAAAAGCACAAATTAGGATAGCTAAAAGGAATGGTCAACGTGTGGCTAAGCAGGGCTGGAATTTAACTGAACCCCTAGATTTCACCCCACTGTCCTTTCAGAGTACCTCTTACTATCCATTGTAAAGCAGGCGAGATTCATCTTGAACTTGCAGCAAATATTCCTACCTTAAAGGCATAATCAAGTAAACAAATCGATAAAATCACTGGTCTGAAAACCAGACAGCACCATTGCTCAGTTTGTTAACATCAAACAAACACAGAGGGATTAAGAAGAATGTTTGTTTATATGTGAATATAATTGTATGGACATTAATCTATGTATTCTGTGGACATGGGGGTAGTAAATATATTTTTGCAAGCTTACAAGTATTTATACCCTTTGATCACCTTTATCAATATTTCCTGAAGGCTAAGTATCATTCAAAAATAAGTGATTGTATTCTTTAATAAATTACAGTATCCTCAGGAAATTGACATGGATTAAGGAGCCAAATTCTGTTACAGCAATGTTCCAATGTGTAAAGTGAAACATGACTGTGGTAATCACCACTGCATATTTTAGAAAATACAATTTTTTCTTAACTGTATTTGAATAGTAAAATTATTTAATTATAATGTGTGAATGTGTGTAGAAAGACTTCAGTGAGAACACAAAATCTCTCAGAAACTTCACCTCAAGTGGGATTGGAGATAAAATACAAGACATCTTTATGCAGGGTGTGAAAAAGCTGACTAAAATATTTACGTATTAATATCCCATTGCAAAGATCACTGTTAGCTCATTGGCTTTAAATTATTCACTAGGTTCAATGGATATTATTTTTGGCTTCTGCAGTCAGACCTTATAAATACATCTCTAAGGTCACACACTCTACTTTTCATCTAAATCTTTCTTCCCCTTTTCCATTTTAAAAGTGAACATTAAATGAAATTACCTGACATTCAACCTTAGTGAGTCAAATGCTTCTTTGAACCACAAATGAGACTACAAGGATATTATTTTGGAAGAAATGGGGCATTTTAGTGTCAGGTTTTCTAAATATTATTTCTTAAAATGGCAATTACAAAGTAATTTTCTTGTTTAAGGACAAAAATTATCATATCAAAATATAGTTTCCAAAATATTTTTAGATTACTCTGAGTTCATAGTCTTAAATAGACCAACTACCTTCCTTACTAGCATATTTGCATACTATTTTACATTGTTTGTCTATGTGGCTTGCCATGTATTAACTGACATGTAGTAATCTGAAAAGTAGGAATCTCAGATTGTACGAGATAGATGGAACTTATTTTTGCTTCCTTCTAGATTACATTTTCCTTTGAACCCAAACACAGTAGAATATACTTTATTATAGTGGCATTACCAGGACCTGCCAAGAGCATCAACATGGAATAGAGAATCATTCGTCCCTTTTACCCAACACAAGTTTGGGAAACTGGGAGAAAAGTTGAGTGCTTGCTCTGTGTTTGATTTTGAGCAGTGACCATTTATACTTCAGTGGGGTCACTGTGATTGCCAAGTAAGCTCACATTTCCAAGCACAGGAGCTAGCGAGCATAGTATGCAATGTACTTTTCAACTCTTGGTGTACAAAGCAGTCTCTCTGAGTCAAATGTACTTTTCCATCTTCTGAATATGTCTTTCTAAGCATGGTGTGCTTTGTTGCATGGGTAATACGCCCATTCATATCTGATTATCAGTATTTTAGATAAGTACATGTGAGTATCAACTAGGCAGTTGCCCTATATTACCAATGCTTACACACTCTCCCAGTCCTAGCATGAGGCCCCGAAATTTCAGAAACGTATATTTCTCTGGATCAACCCCATTTCTCTTTTTAGTGCAAAGCTATGCTTCATCTCCCCAGACAGGTGTCAAGTTGATATTTCCCTTGTGTCCCCACTCCCATGGCCACACTCTCAGACTTACTTCTTGGCTCATAAATCTCTTTTCCATTTCCTCCTCGGTTCTCTAAGGAGCCCTAGGACTCTGGCTGCCAAATGGAGAGGCTGCTTTTTAAGTGACAATTTTAAAAGCTTAAGTACATGGTAGAAAAGAAAAACTAAATCTTAAAAAAGTAATTCATGCTTCAAAAATCCTGGGGGGCAACTACATGTACACACAGTAATAGTGGCACAGTGCCTGGACCGCAAAGTAGGATTTTGATTGTTATCTAAGAAAGTTACAACTGATCATCAAGATATAATTTCCATGTCTGAAAATATGTTATGTAGAGAAAGAGTGGCAAAGAGAGACTCAAGACTAAATCTGCGACTCTAAATAGAGATGACAGAGGAAGCGCACAAGTATGAATTCAATAAATAGTTAAGGGGCACTGACCAACAGCAGCCCCTTTCTTTCCTCCTGAATACACAGAATGAGCATACATGGGAATTAATCTTAACGTGGGTAGCAGAAATAGGCATTTTTGAGTGCTTGACATTTAAGAAAAAATTCTCACTCAACACACAGGCGCTTATTCCGCTGAGCTATATCCCTAGCCCCACAGAGACATTTTGGAAAGGATGGGTGTAGACTGAAGAATGTTGTATGTCCATCAGCCTTTCACCTATGATCCATATCTTAGATGAACTGTTGCTCACTAATACCTAACTGCATTCACTCTGATTTCATGATGACCAAACGATGACAAAATTACTATAACTCATCCAGGTCTCATGAACCTGAGAAAGCAGACACTTCAAGCCATCCACATACAAAGAAAAACTTCTCATTAGTTGAAATCATACATATGCAGAAGTCATTTAACAAACTGCCATGCCATCTTACACATCAGAGCTTTTCTTGACATAGGTTAGGTAAGAACCTAAGAGCTATGATGAAGGGACCACATTCTAGGTGGAGCCCAAGCGGAAATTTAACTATTGGCATTTTGTCACCTTAGCTCTGGACACTCCCTTGCTTAACTGGCAAGGGCTTCGATACCACAGCGACCAAACCCTCCTCAGAGGCAACATAGCGCTGGAATAAAGAGACAGCACACCACCAAGGCTTTGTTTGGTTACCTATATGCTGTTTTTCCCTAGGGAAAACACTTGGCTTTTTCTTGCTTCTGATAACTATTTTGGGAAGGTAAGTAAACTGTTACTTCTTTGCACTGTGCAAAGCAATAAATTACATAATTTATGAGCTATTTAAAAGAACTGTATTATAATAGATGTTTGCAGTTGGATTTTTATAAATATCTATTTATGTGTCTGTCCCCAAGTTTTACTTAACCAACTTGGACCCTCTAGCAGAAGAAGCACTATAGTGCTGTAAAGTACAATAGTACATACTAAATACAACATCTGCTAATATGATACTAGGTTATTATTCAGTAGTGTTTTCCATCTCTGACAATGATTATCAGCTAAAGTCTGTTAGTCCCTGTACGAGTAGAGTGGTTAGCTTTCCCCTCATTTGGGCTACCAGGACGCCAGGTTTTTGTTACTGCTATTCCAGACCTTTGGCCTACCTGAAAAGAGTGTTTTTAAGGATAGTTTTGTGCTTCATACTACTATTCATGGCATATGTAGGATATATTATGTATAGTACTATGCTCATAGTATATGCATCTGCATTTCTCTGACATAAAAAAATTTTGTGAAGAGATTTCCTACAATTACTTGGCATTTATTTTTCTATTTCTGTATGTTTTCTATGTCTTTACACCTATTTAACATTGTGTTATTTATTATTGTTGTATTGCTTGTTGAACATTCTTTATATATTCTAGATACCTGTCTTTAATTATTGCAAATAGTATCGCCTTGATAACGGCTTCTCTTTTTTTCTTTCCATTATGTCTTTCAATTCATTCAGTGCTTACCTTTAATGCATACAATTTATTTGATCAATATATTAATCTTGTGTTTTATGGTCTGAGATGCTTTGAATATGTTCAAAAACATAGTTTCCTACTTTAATATCATGAACATTCTCTTCTATATATTTGTACAGGCATAATGACTACATTTAGAATTTTTATATAATATAGGGACCCAATTTCCTTTTTTGCTTGCTTGTTTTTCAGCAGTGGTAAAGAGTGTCTAAGTTCCTTTTACTGAATTATGTATCATATTCTCAACATCTGAAATGTTAATTCAGTACATGTTTATGTAGGTCTTTTAGAGAGATGGAGAGAGAGAAAGAGAGAGAGAGAGGGAATGAGAGAGAGAGAGAGAGAGAGAGAGAGAGATTTTCTGGTTTATTTATTTGTTAAAACCAGTAGACCTACAGTAACATACTGTTATCATCCAAATTTCTTAGACTACCTCAACATTTCCTTCTTGATACTGTGCTTACTGTGGTGTTTGGACAAATGTATAACAGCATATATTCACACAGACGGTATCTCTGCCACAAATTTCTCCTGTGTTCTGCCTATGTATGCCTCTCTCCCTCTAAAACTGGAAAACATTGACTTTATTGTGTATTTGCTGATGCTTTAATGTGAATTCTGTTTGTTTCTTTGTTTACTTAATCCTTATTTCTTCTCAAGAGATTTGCATTTACTTATGTCAGGCTCCGGAAGACATGGTGAACTCGTAGATTTTTCCCACATCTTTCAGGCTAAGATATTACTAAAATGTGTTTTATCAAGTTGAGGTTCTGTTCAAAATATATACTGAAAGTTTAGTAAGCCTTCAATAGTGTTTAATCTACAGACTCATCTGTCTATTTGGCTGTAATGAACTCTATTTTTTATTTGGCAGTATTACAAATGAATCTCTTTAAACATCCGGTACATTTTTGATAATTATTTGTCTTTCATAATATGTTCAATGCTTCCTTGTATGTCTTATACATAGGTAAAGAGACGTTTACATTTTGTATTTGATAATCACCTTCACACTCATGGTTTGACTGTGCCTTCTGCTAACTCAGTGTGGCTTACCATTTTGTGTTTTGTGCTTCTTAAAGTATTGTGAGCGCCAATTACTTGGTGATTTGTCTGGAAGGGTACCCTTTGTGGCCTTAGTTTGAAGTGTGTTGCCCCTCTGGTGATGATTTATGTTGACTTCTGGAAGTCAGGGCCACTTTCTACCACCAGTGATTACTTTAAACTGAAAAAGTCACCATGTCTTAATTAAGCTACATTGTTAAGGAGAATTCTACCTCTGAGCACATTGTGTGGAGACCTGTGCTAGAAGTTTCTGGGCAGATTTCTTCATTTCATTTTGCTCTATCATGTTCTACTGTTAGCCAATCTCTCCTCCCTCCCTCCCTCTCTCTCTGTCTCTCTCTGTCTCTCTCCCCTCCCCGTCCTTCTCTCCCTCCCTTTCCTTTCCCTCTTCCTCTCCCCCTCTCCCCCCTTTCTTCACTCCTCTCCTCTGAAAAAGACTTAAACATTGGCTATTTTTCTAAAACACATGTTCTTACATCTGTCTGCAAAAGTTATACTTAACTGCTTTTCCATGCCAGACATACATTTAGAGAGTATTTCCTTTCAGTTTTAGATCTATGGTTTGTTTGTCATAAATGAAAATCTTTTCTGTGATGGTTTTAAGAATGACTTCCCTAAGATCAAGACTAGATAACATAGCTCTATTACTTTGCACTTTACTGTATGTGGCACAATTTAAGCATTATTGTTTTAGATATTATGAGTTAATGTGAGTTTAAGGACTTCATTTTCCATTGAGGCTTTATGTGAATTGTAATGTGCTGTTCATTCTCCAACACTCATTTCACTTGTCATCATCTCCATGAATTTTTAAATGAAACGCTTCAAACTTTTTTTAATATTCATGTATAAGATTTCACAATAATTTTGCCAACGTGCTCCAATTCTGCACATACTTTCTCAGCAGAACTCCCCAAAAGCCAGTCCAAGAGGTCATGTGACTTACTCTTTATCACCTTTGAAATGGACTACTTGTGAGAAAATGCAAATTTGAATGTAGAGATAGTCTGGAAAATGTAAGGAAGAGAATTGTAATAATTTGTGAATAAGCAAGCAGGTTTTAAAGTAAATATCTATCATATTCTTTCATCATTTTACTATCTGTATGATTTTTAAAGTGTTTACCCAGGCATGGTGGTGCATATCTGTAATTACAGCTACTCAGGAGGTTAGGGCTGGAGAATGATGATATCACACCTACCCTGTGCAACTCAACAAGGCCCTGTCTCAAAATAAAAATACAGAAGTAAAATAGGGCTGGGGAAATGCCTTAATATTCTCTGGGTTGAATCTTCAGTACAAAAAAAGTAAAAACCTAGTAATTAAAGTACATAAACCAAAAGCTAGAACTTCAGTCTAATGCTAGAGACACTGTACTTTAATTTAGACATTACACAGGTTATTTAACCTCTTTCCCTTTGTTCACTCACTTGTATAATGGGATAATGTATAGCGTTTAATCAGCTGGATTGTAAGAATGAAATGGCTGCATGCATAAAGCACAGCAGGCAGTATCAAATACCTGAGAAAAATACATCGTTCTTCAGTAATAAATCAATAAATAATCAATATGACACATTCTGTCATTATTACACACATCAAATGTCCAGCAGAGATGCAAGTGAGAGTTTATGATCTACCGATACAAATTTTTTCTATTCTTTCTCTAAGCTATTTTTTATCTATGCATGCAAATTTTTTCTCCAGTTTTAAAAATAATATTAATTTTCTGTATCTGCATTTATTTTCCCTGTTTATTCAGAATTTTCCTACCATAATGAAGATGTGACAGAAGATGTAAACAGATTTAAAAAAAACACCAGCTATTTCATATGAGTTCTACATATTCAACGTTTTACATGTAATTTCTAATGTTTACCTATAATAATAATATAAATGACAATAATATTATTATTATAACTGAATAACACATTTATGTCGGATAAGTGAACATATATTACTTTAGATTATAAGCTTTAATATTTCTTGGATGGTAATTTTTAACTTTATTCACATTGGCAGATTGGAATTTTTCTCCCTTATACAGAACAAGGAAACATAGAAGAGAAATGGGCAAAGTAAAAAGAGTGCATTTCACATCAGTTTAATCTCTATGAGCACATATTTTTCAAAAAGCAGTTTCCTCCAATTAAATTATGCTGCAGCTCACGTCTATGGTTTTGTGGAATCACATATCAATGACTAAAATTTCTTAAGTCAATGAAAATAGACTGTCAAATGAAAAAGGATCAATCCTAGGCAATTTTCTTATACGTATGTTCTGCTAAATCTCTTAGCTATGCTTTCATATTTTATTTCACAGCTATTATATATTTTAATACGTATGTACTGCAGAACATTAGATTAGCATCCCTTTCTCGCAAGCATCAGCTAATTGTAGCATGGCAGAGCAACCTTGAGTGAGTGTTGGTTGTATCTTCCATCAGGAAACATGCTAGAGACACTGACGACACACCTCAGCCACATTCTCCACCACGACTTTCAGACAAACTCTTTTGGGGAATCACAGCCAATCTCTCCATTAACCTTGTCGGATTTGGCTTCTAGTATATAACAAAAGTTCATAGTAATTGTCTTGCAGAGAAGATACCATCACAGAAATGTTGTACAAAATTACCTAGCTCCTAGCATGTTTAAGTCTTTAATATGTAATAAATAAAATAAGAGAAACTAGAGTTTTGAAGCCTTCTGAGAAATTGAACTAAGAATATGCAGCCTACATTCAATTTCTATTGTAAAATGGTAACTTTATTCCCTGTGACGAACAGGCTACCAAACCCTCTTCCTTACATCGACAGATAAACAAGAAACTGGAAAACACAGTCTGGATCCCACAGTGAAATTTTTCTGATAATTTGAGTAAGGCTTTTTCCCTGAAGACAGAATTTTTACTAAGCAAGACTTATTATTTTCTCAAACTTGAAAGGGATGATTGTAAAATGCAAATGGAAAACTACAACGTGGAGAATCCTGTGACTAAGCTCTACCACACTTGCTTACACAGAAGCCAGGCGGTGTCACTTGAATGTGTAAGAGGCAAGATAACCTCCTGCTCTCCTAAGAATAGAGCTATCACTGGACCCTGTTATCTCACAACCCTAAGGTACAATATGATAATGACACTGCTTAGTACTGGTGCTGAAGTAGGCTGGGGTGGAGGAAAAGCTGCAAGCATTTTAACTAGAAAGAAAATCAAATTAAAATATTAATTTACTGATTAATATAACATTAGCTGACCTATTTTCTCCAGCTTGTTAAACAACAAAGATTCGTGAGGCTAAATAACTGTCTAAAAGATAAATATTTTAAGAATTCCCAGGGAGATGTTTAGCTCCTTTTTAAACATCATTAAAGGTATGCCTTGCATATATTAGGCAGCTTTATGCTTTCTGTATTGGAACATCTTGTTTAGATTTATTAATGCGGTCTAGGGGATTGGGATTTGATTAGAAATTCTCCCTTGTTCTGAAACTAAAACCAATAGATGGCAGTTTTCTCCCCCTTTGTGACTTATTGTAGAATTTATGAAAATTCAAATTCTTTCAAGATAGTGAATCAGGTCACACTTGAAAATTTATTTTCCTAAACTACTTATAAATTGAGATAAAATTGATTTTCAAAATAGAAACCAGCAAGCTGTTGGCTACATACTCATAGCCCCAGTATCTCAGAAATTCAAGTTGGTCTTTAAAAACATGTATTGAAAAAGAGCTGGCTTTTGTGCTGAGAATGCTGAGTTAAGTATGGTACAGTTCTGCTGCTGTTACCATACGCTGCTGTACCACATTTTGTTTGTATAGTTAAAGGCTTTTGAACAAAATTTCTAAGTCTTTATTGAGGTTTAAAATGTTACCAAATATATTAACCGAAGAAAAGAAAATTCACTTCCTTTATTTGGTGCGTTCTGATCCACGATTTGAAGAAAGACAATGGGCCCCCTAGAATACCCAGATGGGGGGATCTCCCACAGAAGGATAGAAATAGTTAAGACTGGGTGCAATCAATAGAGAATGGTCCCAAGAGATTCAAGAATCAGTTGAAATGAAGTAGGGGTACTCACTGATGGATTATGGGAGTAATGAGACGAATGATATCTAAACGACTTTCGTTCTTCAGATTAATTGATCAATGGCTGATTCTTAAAATCTGTGGGTGAACTGAATTTTTGCTTAACATTTTCATTGAACCTAATTTAAGTCAGATTGACTGTTAAGAACTCTTCCAGAAGTCTGCTCTAGGGTTAATGAAGACTGAAGTTCTATTCCTGAGGTTTAGTGATGCTTGCAATGAAAAAAATCTATAGTTTTATTAGTTTCCTCTCTTTTCATTTGGTCTAAGTTCCAATTCTTTAATGTCTGTTTTGAAAAACAGCATATTTGTTTCTCTTAACTTTCATAACAATTTTTGATTTCTAGAGTAACAGTTTCAAAGTCCTTTTTGGGGGCTCACCCTACGGCTTTTCCTTCTTTCCATTTTCCTCCCCTCAAACATATCCCTCCACACACACAAATGCACACACGCGTGTACATACATACATGCCTTTGAAAATTTCGTTAGAATTGGTACCTATTATGCACAGCACAAACTCTCTTGAGCTATCATGTGTTTAAAAAAACAATAGCATGTATTGTGTCATAGTATAAAGATGGTAAATATTTAAGTACCAATTCTCTGGAAAGAAAAGAAACTTGTAATATTTAATGGTTACTGGTTTGCCTGGCATAAATGTTTTCAGCATGGTCCACTTCAACTATGGAGACAGCCTCATAGAGTGGATTAGAGACAAGTTATACACAACGGCTCTTGTGAACTGTGAGAAAGGGGATAATACCTTTTCAACTGGGGACCTTCTGAAAGTTACACCTAGTAAACTTGAGAATTATGTTAGTATCTTCTTCCACCGGCCCCCTTACAAACAAAGAATAGACTGTCATACTATATAACAAAGAGGATAGATTTCCCATAGTCAATGTTCCTGAGTGGTACCAGAAATCCCCTGCATGTCTAGAATTATTCTGACCCATATTATATGACCCAAGTGAAACTAAGGGGCAAATATTGTGACATTCGTGTTGATTTCTGTGCCATGAATAATGAAACCTTCTGTCTCTTGTCTAGATTTCTTATACCTTCTGATAGCATTTGTAAAACTATCATACACAAATATAGCCCAAAAGTAAGGTAAAATCAAAGTTCATACCCAACAAAGATCTGTGCTGAAATGGATAGAAACACACATGTCGTACATGTGCAAAAGTAGTCTATATTTTGGCAACATATAAAATGTATTTTTACATTTTTATTGAACTAGTAGAATACTGTGAAATAATTCTGAGTATAAAGAATTCTTGGAAAATTTCAACTTCTGATATGATAGCAGTAAAATTTTCACTTTGAGCATTCAATGACTAATTTTATACCAAGTTATTCCACTGGATAATTTTCTTCCCTGCTAACAACTTAGCATTTCCAAGATGCATTTTATATTCTTTTGGGTTTTTTTTTAGCACTGGGCATTGAAGCAAGGGCCTTCACCACAAACTGTGTGTATCCCCAGACTCTTTTGTATATTTTTCTTTTAATTTTGAGATATGGTCTCACTAATTCACTAAGTTGCTCGAGATGGGCTTGAACTTGCTGTCTTCCCTCTGCATCTTCCCAGTGTGTTGAGACACAAGTATCTTCTACTATATCTAGCTGCTAATTTTTTAAATACAGCTGAACATTAACATTAATGTGAGAATGCTAGCATGCTCAATTGTATATCCCAGGGTATAGTTAAATTGGAAGTTTTGACAATAAAATTTATAATTACTCTGTTCATATCTGTGGGCATATTTCTACTGAATTGAGAGTTGAGGCTTCCTAACTATAAATTCCAGAGGCATTTTATAATACTGATAATCGGTTATTGTAGTTATTTTCCAGCTGTAACAAATCTTCGTTCAAAATTTTTGGTCTCTAGTGTGAAGGTCTATGTAAGGGAAAGGAGGTTTTGAGTAAATCAGTGCTGAAATGCGAGCTTGCTCCCAACAACTGTCCCAGGGGCCATTTGACTGCAGACTGACATGGAGCACCAAGGCTCACTTCTCCTTCCCTTTCTTCCCCTTCTTTGTCTTTATGCAGGAGCAAATTATCTTGTTACATCTGTCTGTCTGTCTGTCTGTCTATCTATCTATCTATCTACCAATGTATCTACCTTTTCCTCCTGTTGCTGCTTCCATAACAAATTATTTTGTAGCATATATAAAATATCAGTTTTATATAATAAACATTTTATTTGTCAATGAAAAAATAAGGTAAAGCTGCACATGTTCAAAAAATAAAGTAAAATGCAATTACACTGAAACAGATTTAAGGTTTGGGGTTTGGTGGTTGTTCTTCATTATTCTACAGAAAATGAATGTTGGTTAAATTATCAATGAATATTACAATTCTAAAGATGTACCTAAGGACACTGATATAGCCTATTATTTCCTTACTAGAATATTAAACATCTAGATCTTGATAAAACTACAAAACAGATACTTAATGAATAATAAAAGTTGTGCACATATTAAGTTGTAAATGCTACTCAATGCAGACTAACAAAAATTAATGTTAATCAAGTAATGTTAGTTAATGATACTGTGAAAATTTTTCATCTATCTCATTTACCAGAAGTAAATACTGTAAAACTAATTGTATTAAAATAATACACTAAGTAATTACATTAAAAATAATACAATTTGAAACATATTAGTTGTGGCATATTAGAATTTTATCTAGTTTGTGTAATATTGTGTATTATCATGATCAAAAGTCATAGACATTTTAAATGACATTATACCAAATAGGAAACATGAGAGGAACAAAAAAAAGCAAGTGTGAATTTTAAAGATAAATGTTGAGCTATTTTTAACTCCTTGATAAATTCACAGAAAGTAAATTATTTTTTTCTTGGCTGACAATATCCCTCTCACTCACACTCAAAACCTACTTGAGCTCCGTCCTACTGCTGTGGAAACATCTTGCACCGTTCTAACAAGGCCATGCCCTCTACCCATTCGAGATAGTGCATGCAGAAATGGTGCCAAAAATGGGCCAAATGAAACGCTGATGTTTATTACAGTGGCTTCTAGTGCATATGAAAATGCTTGCTTTCAGTCTTCTCTTTACGGGGGACTTCATGCTAATATTCACTCTAAAACTCATCCTCTACCTCCCATCCAACTCCATCGCCATGCATTCTCATCCGGGGGAGTCCCAGTTAGTTTGATGTTGTCAAGTGCTGTGGCACTCCACTCCACTCGCAAGCTGGGATCCACTTCTGTAGAACTTTTGTACCTAACCTAGAATTTATGGTAGAAGCCAATTTTTGAAAACTTATTTAAAAATAGAAATGATCCAGAAGTCAGGATTCTCATTTGAACATCGACTTAGAGAGGTATTTTTCTCAGTAACTGTTTTACTGTGCAGAACAACCATGAAAATCTGACATTGCTAATTCTATTTTACTGTGATCTGGGGCTCAAATTCACATAGTCCAAAGTGACAAATGAAGACCTTGCCAGGGCTCTTGCAGACAGAAACATAGAAATGAGCACATGCCTATAATCCTAGTATGTGGGAGGCTGAGGCAGGAGGACTATTGCAAGTTCAAGACTAGCCTGGGCTACAAAGTGAGCTCAAGGTCAGCCTGAACTGCACAGTGAGATTCTGTCTCAAAAAGACAAAAAAAAAAAAAAAAAAAAAAAAAAAAAAAAAAAAAAAAAAAAAAAAAAAAAAAAAAAAAAGAAAAAGAAAAAGAAAAAAGAAAGAAAAAAAGAAAAAATGAAAAGAAAAAAATATTGAAATGACATTCAGGATTTGGAGGCAGATTTATTTAATGTCAGACAGGCATTGACAAAGAACCAATTATGTAAAAAGTCAGGGCCTGAAGGCTCAGGGAGAGTTTTTAATGGAGTTGTAAAGGGAAGACGGAGCACTTGGCTGTCTTTGATTGGCCAAGGTGTATCATAGTGACAAGCTATGCAACACCATAACCAGATTTTCTAGGAGACAGTAGTAACAGGAACTGTAACAGGAACTATTACCTGAACAACTAAGAAACTAAAGTATAGTAGCAGGGGGACGGGATTTTCTATCACATTTCCCTCTCTTTTAGTTTCCCTGGGAACTCTTTGTTCAGCATGTTATATGTGATTTTTTTTTTTTTTGAAACAAGGCCCAGCCAAAAGCAGTAACATTAGTAACACTCCTTGTGGGAGAGTCTCAGCCAAAGTAACTTTGTCCAAGGTGACCACAGCATAATTCCAGCAGAGCATGTGGTACCTGGATAGTTAGGTCTTAACCTAAGGTGAGTTTGTTAGTATTTTTATCTAATGGTTGTTAGAGTACAGAGGTAAAGGGGGAGGCAGCCCTTAGTAACTGAATCCATGTATCCTCACAGGAAAGCCACTGGGTGGTACCAGGGACTATCAGTGGTTTTAGGATGGGTCCTAGCCAAGGTGCCCAAGATTGGAAAGTTTTCCCTTCTTATAGGGTCTCTCCCTAAATTGCTTTTAGGAAGAGATAAATTTTAATACTACTCTGGCAAGGAAGTCAGTTTGACCCTGGATCATGTCCAATACACCCTGAATTCTTGTCAAATCTTGGTCAATTATAGATTAAGGGGAAGGTCCTTCTAGCAAGAGAGTGGTGACCAAACATACATATACAAGTTGAAGTTAAAGCAATGACTGGGGTAAGCAACCTGAAAAGACACAAAATCAAAGGGAATACTGTACTGAGGTATAAAGCAATCCTGTGAATACCGTCCTCAAACTTCAGCCGTGCATGGACTTGTCAGTGTCCAGAGTGACCAGAGGAAAGCTTTGAGTGATGGTCTCTTTAGAATGTGCTTCAGAGGACGTGTCTTGTCCAGATAAATTCTTTATCAATCATATGGATGTGGTCTTCTAACTCTGGAATTATGGATCTAAAGATGGATTTCTGAAACTTATACAGGTAATTAATAAGCATATGGGTGATAGGTATGTATGCAGGGGTATCTATAGATATATCTGGTCTTCTAGCTAAACTTTCATAATTGGGTATGAGCTGTTCTTGAAGGGTTATGTTTTTGTTTATTAACCTTTCTAGAACTTTTGGCATGTATGTTGTATAGTCTATTTAATCTTTAATCTGCCAGTGTGGAGTTATCTCTGCTAAACTTGTGGGCGTGTTATAGCTGCCAACAATCGAGGGTAGGTCACATCTAGGGATGATTTTTTACAGCAGGATCCTATAAACCATTGTCTTTTCAGTGTAGACAGGAAGTGTATTGGGTCAGGCTGAGTACGTGTAGAGGAGCACTAATAGATATTTGTAACCCTTGTAAGATTTTATTTCTGTGAGGTTTATCTATCTTTAAATGGAGAGAGTCCATTACTTAGATGGAGGTCAGGGCCAGCGACTTAGATCCTGGAGCCTGAAGTGGCTACAGGAGTATAGTTGCCATCGCAGCAGCTGGAGCCTGCGGAACATATGGGTGGGCGCAAGTCTGGCTCTGTTCAGTCACCTGAACCCCCAGAGGGGGCTTAGGCTTCTGGACCAGATTGTTTTGAGCACAGGTTTGGCATCTTTGGCAGACAGCAGCAGAAGCAGTAGCAGTTTGGTGTGTGGATGATCCCTGTGGGGGAGTCTCAGCCAAAATAATTTTGTCCAAGGTGACCACAGCATATGTCCAGCACAGCATGTGGTACCTGGGTAGTTAGTTTTCAGGCCAGGGTGAGCTTGTCAGGTTTTTTTTTTTTTTTTTTTTTTTTTTATCAGTAGTACAATGGCTATGAGACCACAGAGACAAAGTGGGAAGCAGGTTTTAGGAACTCGATCCAAGTATCCACAGAGGTAGGCCACTGGGCACTACCAGGGACTGACACTCTGAGTAAACATCTTTGAAGCCACATGTCATCATTTATCAACAAAGTTGAATTCCGGTTATATCTGGAATTCCCATGGCTGGGGCTGTAGAGAGGGCCTTTTCTTTCTTTTTTAAGTCACAGTTATTCTTTTTTATTTTATTTTAAAGATAAAAGAATGAAAACATTACTAGACACACAGACATTTACAAAATAAAACAAAAACAATATAAGTAATACAGAATTTCAGAAAAGGTGATAGGAAATTGTATTACATACTGGTCATGGAAGCAACCCAAATGCTCATCAACTGAGGAATGGATAAACAAGCTGTGGTATTTTTATATAATGGAATATTACTCAGCTATATAGAAAGATAAACTCAAGGCTGTTATAGGTAAATGGACACAACTAGAGACCACACACCTATGTGAAATAAATCAGACCAACATGTGTAAACACTGTATTGTCTCCTGAGTGTAAGAACCTGAGAGGGCCATTTTGCAAGATACTTTGTAGCCAATTTTTTTTTTTTAATTTTACAAGTAAAAGAACAAAAACATATTAACAAACAGACACAAAGTAGCATAAGAATAGTACAATCAAAACTGAGTTACAGACAAGGTGACAGGGAATCAACAATGGTTGTTGCATTAAGTATTGATAACTTCAAAGTTTATACTCAGGAAAACAGATATAGACAGGCAAAATTGATCAAACAAATAATTATCAACTATTCCTTACAATAAAGTGACCTAAGTCAGTAGTACAACTATGTTAGATATGCTGCATATACATACATACTTACTTACGTACATAGATAACTGTCCCTTCCTTTTTCGTTTTTTTTATAATTTTTCTTTTTTTTAAAGTGTCAAAGAAAAAGAACTACATCAACAACAACAGAAAAAAAAAGCAGAAAGCACTAACAAAGAGACACAAAGTAGCGCAATAACAGTATAATCAGAATTGAATTATAGACAAAGCAGCAGAAAACCAGCAATAGTTGTTGCATTGCATATTGATATCTTCAAAGTGTGTGCTCAGAAAAACACACATAGACATACAGGATTGATCAAACAACCAGTCATCAACTATTCCTTACCATTAAGTGACATAAGACAATAGTAGAACCATGTTAGCCATCTTGCACATATGTATATACGTACAAACGTACATACAATTTTGCCTCTTTCTTTTCTCCTTTCCCTTATCCCATCTGTTCTTTACTTTTGAACACATTTCCTTCATGTCTCTTAGTTTATATTCCCACCCTGAGATTCTTATACCAGTGACACAATACGTTGCTTGCACATGTAACTCTGATTTATTTCACTTATGAGTATGGTGTCTAATTGTGACAATTTCCCTACAAAGGCCCCAAAATCTGTCCCTCTTTATAGCTGAGTAATATTCCATTATATAAAAATGCCACAGTTTTTTAATCCAGTCCTCTGTGGATGGACATTTGGGTTGCTTCCACAATTTAGCTATTACAAATTGTGCTGCTATAAACATGGGTGCACATATATCAGAGTGATATGATGTCTTCAGATCTTCTGGAAAAATACCCAGAAGGGGAATAGCTGGTTTGAATGGAACCTCTAGACCTAGTTTGCGGAGAAATCTCCAAACTGCTCTCCACAGTGGTTGCACCAGTCTGCAATCCCACCAGCAGTGTAATAAGAGTCCCTATTTCTCCACAGCCTCGCCAGCATTTGTTATTGGATGATTTTTTTCATACTGGCCAGTCTTACTGGGGTGAGATGAAATCTCGATGTTGTTTTTATTTGCATTTCTCGAATGACTAAAGATGTGGAAAATTTTCTCATACATTTATTTGCCATTTGTATTTCTTTATCTGAGAAGTGTGTATTCATCTCAGACGCCCATTTCTGGATTGGGTCTTTGAATTTGGACAGGTACATGTTTTTTAATTCTTTGTATGTTCTAGATAGAAGACTTTTGTCTGAGGGACAGCCAGCTAGGATTTTTTCCCAATTTGTGGGTTTTCTTTTTACTTTGCTGGTGATTTCTTCAGATGTGCAAAAACTTTTCAGTAGGATGAGGTCCCAGTTATTGATTCTTTGAAGTGTTTACCTTGCAGTTTCATTTTTGTTCATGAATCCTCTCTCTGACTACTCCTATGTCTTCAAGATTTTTACCTACTTTCTCTTCCAATAGAGTTTCTGTTTTAATGTTGAGATCTGTGATCCACTTTGACCTGAGTTTGGTGCATGGTGATAGACTTGGGTCTATCTTCAGTTTTCGGCAAGAGGCAAGCCAGTTTTTCCAGCACCATTTATTAAACAGGTCATCTTTTTTCCAGGGAGTTTGGTTGACCCCTTTGTCAAATATTAGGTGGCTGAGTGTGTTTTTCGTTGTGATTGCATCTTCCAGTCTGTTCCATTGATCCTCATGTCTGTTTTTTAGCCAGTACCAGGTTGATTTTATTACAGTAGTTTTGTAGTATAATTTCAGGTCAGGGATTGTGATTCCACCTGACTTGTCCTTGTTACCCAGGATTGCTTTTGCTATTCTGAGTCTCTTCTGGTTCCAGATGAATTTAAGGCATATTTTCTCTAGATCTGTCAGGTATGCTAATGGTAGTTTAATGGGAATTGCATTGAATCTGTACAACAGTTTTGGTAGTATGGCCATTTTCACAATGTTAGTTCTTCCTAACCATGAGCAGGGTATATTTTTCCATTTATTGAAATCCTCTTCGATCTCTTTTTTCAGAGTACTGTAGCTTTCACTGAATAAAACTTTCACATTCTTTGTTAGATTGATTCCTAAGTATTTCAATTTCTTGGATGCTATTGTAAAAGGTATGGTTTCCTCAATTTCTCTCTCAGTCTGTTTGTTGTTCGTGTATAGGAATGCTATTGACGTTTGGGTGTTGACTTTGTATCCGGCTACTCTGCTGAATTTGTCAATTAATTCCAGGAGTTTTGTTGTGGAGTTTTTGGGGTCCTCCATGTATAATATCATGTCATCTGCAAATAGTGAGTTTAATTTCTTCCTTTCCTATCCTTATTCCCTTTATTTCTCTCTCTTGTCTGATTGCTCTGGCTAGTGCTTCCAGAACTATGTTGAATAGGAGTGGTGACAATGGACATCCTTGTCTTGTTCTTGACTTTAAAGTGAAAGTTTTCAGTTTGCCCATTTAGTATGATGTTGGCTGTTGGTTTGTCATAGATGGCTTTGATCAGATTGAGGTAAAGGCCATCTATTCCTACTTTTTCTAAGGGTTTTAACATGAATGCATGTTGGACTTTATCGAAAGCCTTTTCTGCATCTGTTGAGATGATCATGTGGTTTTTGTCTTTGGCTGTATTGATATGATGTATTACTTTATTTGATTTGCGAATATTGAGCCATCCCTGCATTCCTGGAATAAATTGGACCTGGTCATGGTGTATAATTATGCTTATGATTCACTGCATTCTATTTCCTAGGATTTTGTTGCGTATCTTTGCATCTATGTTCATTAGAGTGCTTGGCCTATAGTTGTCTTTCTTGGTTGGGTCCTTCTCTGGTTTTGGTATCAGTATAATACTTGCCTCCAGAAATGTGTTAGGGAGAGTTGCTTCCTTTCCTACTTCATTGAAGAGTTTGAGGAGTGTTGGCATTAAATCTTCTCTGAATGTTTTATAGAATTCTGCTGTGAATCCATCAGGGCTTGGGCTTTTTTGTTGGTAAGTTTTTAATGACATTTTCAATCTCATTAATTGATATTGGGTTGTTCAGGATTTTTGAGTCTTCCTGATTCAATTTTGGTAATTTGTACCTTTCTAGGAATGTGTCCATTTCTTCTGAATTTTCTATCCTATGAGAGTAAAGATTTTCAAAGTAGGTATTAATGATCTTTTGGATTTCTGTGGTATCTGTAGTGATTTCATCCTTTTCATTCCTTATTGCATGAATTTGAGTTCTTTCCCTTCTTTTTTTGATAAGGTTGGCTAGGGGTTTATCAATTTTATTTATTCTTTCGAAAAACCAACTCTTTGATTCACTTATTTTTTGTAGAGTTTTCTTCATCTCAATTGAATTAATTTCTGCCCTGAGTTTTATAATCCCCTCCCTTCTTTGGGTTTTTGGTTTGGCTTGCTGCTCTTTTTCTAAGAGTTTGAGGTGTAGCATTAAGCTATTTATTTGCTCTCTTTCTGTTTTCTTTATATATGAGTTCATTGCTATAAATTTCCCTCTGAGGACTGCTTTCATTGCATTCCCCAGATTCCGGTAGGTTGTATTTGCATTTCCATTTGTTTGTAGGTATTTTTTCATTTCTTCTTTAACTTTTCGTGTGACCCACTGGTTATTCAGGAGGTTGTTGTCTAATTTCCACGTGTTTATGCAGTTTTTGGAGTTCTCTTTCTCATTAATTTCCAATTTCATTGCACTGTGGTCAGATAATATGCATGGGGTAACTTCAATTCTTTTGCATTTAGGTAGATATGCTCTATGGGCTGGAATGTGGTCAATTTTAGGAAAAGCCCCATGTGCAGCTGAGAAAAATGTGTATTCTGATGTTGTGGGGTGGAACACTCTGTATACATCTACTAAGTCCATTTATTCGCACTTTTGGTTCAGGTCTGTTATTTCTTTGCTGAATTTCTGTCCAGTTGACCTATCTCTTTGTGTCAGAGGGTTGTTTATGTCCCCTATTACAATAGTGTTATTAGTTATTTGATTTTTCACATCGGTTAAGGTTTGACTTGTAAAGTTAGGTGCTCCATTGTTTGGTGCATAATTATTTAGGATTGTTACCTCTTCCTCTTGCAGCTTTCCCCTAACTAGTATGTAAGGGCCTTCTTTATCTCTTTTGATTGTTTTTGGTTTGATGTTTACATTGTCTGCAAACATAATAGCTACCCCTGCTTTTTTCTGGGGACCTGTTACATGAAGAATTGTTTTCCAACCTTTAACTTTCAACCTGTGGATTTCCTTTTGAGTAAAATATGTTTCCTGTATACAGCATATCGTTGCACTGTGTTTCTTAATCCACTCTGCCAATCTTTTCCTTTTGACTGGTGAATTGAAGCCATTTACATTAATGGTTATAATGGTTATATGTTGGCTTATTCTAGTCATGTTATTTACTTGTTGTTTTTCTACTTTTGCCATCTGTTTACTTACTTGTTCTGTTTGAGGGTTTCTTTCTATTGTTGTTCTTGAGATTGTGGTCACTTTTTTCTCTGTCTAAAATATCTTTTAGTCCTTTTTGCAATGCTGGTTTGGCACTCATGAAATTCTTCAGTTGTTCTTTGTTATGGAAATATTTTATTTCTCCATTGAATTTGAAGGATTGTTTTTCAGGATACATTAGTCTGGGTTGGAAGTTGTTTTGTCTCAGAATCTGTAATACCTCACTCCAAGCTCTTCTTGATATCATGGTTGCCGTTGAGAAGTCTGCTGTGATTCTGATGGGCTTTCCTTTACAGGTGATCTGTTTCTTTTCTCTAGCAGCTTTTAATATTGTGTTCTTTTGCTGGATGTCTGGGATCTTGACTATAATATGTCTGTGTGCGGTTTTCTTTGTGTTTTGGCTCGTTGGGGTTCTATATGCCTCGATTAACTGTACTTCAGTATCTTTTATCATGTTTGGGAAATTTTCTGCTATTATTTCAGCAAATATTCTTTTTATATCTTTTGTATTGTCTCCTGCTGTTTCACTGACTCCTATTACTCGAATATTATTTCTTTTTGCCTCATCTTGCAGCTGTTGGATCGATTTTTCTTGGATCCTTGATGACTTTCTGAGATCCTTCCTTTCACGCTCATTAGGTGCCATGCTGTCTTCAAGATCTGAAATTCTATCTTCAGCTTCATTTAAGCAGTTTTGCAAGCTTTTAGTGGAAGTTTTCAATTCCTTCCAATCTCTTTGGACCTGTTTTATTCCTGGTAATTCATTCCTAAATTGCTCTTGCAATGTTTCCATTTGTTTCCTAGTTTCTTCTATTCTTTTATCTATTTCTTCTCTATGTGTGTGGATCATTTCTTCCATTGTAGTTTTCAGTTCATTTTTTGCCTGAGAGATTATTTCTACTTTAATCTCTTTTGTGGCCTGATGGAGTTGTTTCTTTACTTTGGATGTGATTGTTTCTGAGATTGCAGGTATGTGACTTATTTCTGCTTTAATCTCTTCTATGGCCTGATGGAGATGTTTCTTTATTTTGAATGCAATCATTTCAGAACTTGCAAGTATGTGGCTTCCTAGTTCCCCTATATCCTCGCATCCAGGACTTGTTCTGGGTGGGGTTGAGTTCTGAGACTGTGTTTTGTTCTTCTGTCTTCCCATTTTTGGATATCAGATTCAAAATATTGAGCTATAAATTACCCAGGCAGTTCACCAGGCGAAGGTCCATTGCAAAGGCTGCTACAATGGCTCCTTCTCTTCGGGAGAATGTCCCTTCAGCTTTCTGCTAAGAGTTCTGCTCAAAAGGCTGCTCAGATGCTGCTTTGTGGGCCGAGCTACTCCCTACCTAGAGACCTGGCCAGGGCGCATAAACAGCTCACCTGCCCCAGTGTCCGTGAAGGCAGGCGGGCCGCTCAGATGTTCCTCTCTGGGCTGAGCTGCTCCCTGACTCAGAAATTTGGTCAGGGCGCGCAAACAGCTCACCCGCCCCAGGGCCCGTGCAGGCAGGGGGACCGCTCAGATGTTCCTTCCTGGGTTGAGCTCCTCCCTGGCTCAGAAATCTGGTCAGGGCGTGCAAATAGCTCACCGGTCCGTGCAGGCAGGGGGGCCGCTCCGATGTTCCTCCCCGGGCCGAGCTTCTCCCTGACTCCCTTTATAGCCATTTTTTGCCAGATATTGTAATACAGCTTTTGTGTCTTTCTAGCAGGCAGCTTGAGTGTCATCAATCAGAAACGCAGTGATAGTTTGTGCTGGGAAGCCAGCAAGTTCAGCTGTGAAGGTTTTTTTAAAGTGGGTAAACAAATTTGTGAACCTCTGGGAGGTTGAGTGTAGGTCAGTTAAACTTTGAGTTCAGAAATGGGATCTTTCTATTTAAATGTGAAGAGGAGCTGGCTGACAGGAGCCAATTGGAAGCAGAAGAAGGTATTTTTTAGGTCCAAGCAAGTGTACAGCAGGCTGTGAGTGGCAGAAGACTGAGGCAATGTAAGTGGAGGTTAGTCGCAGTGGCATTAACAGCTTGGAGATCTTGAGCTGGCTTTATAGGTAGGATGGGTGTATTTAAGCAGTTTGAAAGTCTTTAAACGTTTTGCAGTTTTGAAGCCTCTGGATGTATAATTTTATTTGGGGGGCATCATGGCAAGCAGGAGGGGACAGAGAAACAGGCTATGTTGGAGTGACCAAATCTATTGTCAGAGCCTCCTTAAAATTAGGAGAGTTCCCAATCCCTTGTGGCAATTGTCCAAGTGATTTGATCCTTTTCATTCCATCTTAGGATCTTCCCAGTCAAAGGTAGGACAGGAGTGTTTCAAGGTGATTAACAATCTATCAGAGTTTGAAACTACTTTAGATGGCTGCGGTATGGCTGCAGTATAGTTTCTGGTCAAGCCCAGAGGCAAGTCCTAGCTCATATCTCTGAGAGGAGAGTTTTTAGATTTCAGAATTACAGTTATCTATCTCAGACTGAAGAAGGCATCATCTTCCTTTCAGAGAAAGTGTAGGGTTGAATGAAAGGGAAGCTGACTGGCTTGGTGACAGGAATTTACATTTAATGAGGTGTCCTCCCAGGCTGCAAGTTTGTGCCTGGCAGAAGCAGGGAGAGGTAAGAGTCTCAGCTGCCCAGGTGATGGTAACTTTTTGATAGGGGAACCTTTGAAGATGGAGAATTCAGTTCCATTATCCACCAGAAAAATCATACATTGGCCCCTCTGTAGGGACATGGAAGCTTTTGAGAAATTTTACCTTTTAATCTGAGGTGGGTGTTTACTTTTTAATGTTCATAGACCTTATAACTCATAGCCAGAGGGTATGATTGTCAATCAGACTTGATGGTTTATAGTCATCAGGTGCTTTTCTTTTATCAGGATTCTGAGTAACCGTGGTTCATGGGCTGTTTGCCCACCTCTTTGATGCCCTTGAGATGTGCTTGACTGATTTTGCTCTTCTATGTGGGACAACCTTAGGGAAAGTTCATGGCAACCTTTTTGTCAGGGCTAACAGTCCAAACTTTTTGAGTCAAAATGTGGAAACATTTCATGGTTGAACAGAGTCAGAAGAAATTGCTGACAGTCATTTCAGGTGGGCATTCAATGGCAGCACTTGACCAGTATACGAAGTGTAAGGCTCAGAGGGAGAGCTTCTGTGGCTGAATGCAGAAAATGGCTGGCTAGAACCAGATCAAATGCCAGAAGTAGGTTGGGGGTTAAAACTTTAGGTGTTGGCAGCAACTGTGGTGGCTGACAAAGTTGCCAAGGTGGAATTCTCAGGAAGAATGGATCTCTTTTTTCCTTTGTTTCTTTTCTTTTGAGATGCAGGGATCAATTTGGTTTTATTTTAATTCATAATCATTAGAAGAGCCCTTTCTAAAAATTCTTGGGGGCTGGGGATATAGCTTAGTGACAAAGCACCTGCCTGGCAAGCATGAGGTTGTGAGTTTGATTCCCAGTACCAAAAATAAAAAGATATTTAAAAATAAAAGTTCTTTGGCAAGGACCATGGGTTTTGACTAATTAGTTCCCATTTCTGAATCCCTACATGTATTGTGCAGACTTGAATGATAGCACAACACACAAAGGGTGGGTGCCCCTTGGAAAGAGACCATTTAGATACCCACCTGGTCATGCCACTCTTGGGGACTTAGATGTGACCTAGCTATGGAGGGTGTGAGACCTCCATTATGCCATATGTCAATTGCCAATTGCCACAGAACTGCACGTGAGGGCCCAATCAGCCACTGCAACTAGTTCTTCCCAGTCTTGGTGCACAGATGGAGCAGCCTATTGCTTACACTGTCCTTTCACACACTCACACAATCATTCAGCAGCACTCAAAGTTTACACATTCTAACTCCCTTCCCTTGAGGGTGGTCCTGATTAATGTGAGTTGAGCAATCTCTCCTTTTGTTCTAGCTAAGCAGGACTGACAGACAGACTAAGTAGGGTATCCCTGGGAGGGGAGTCTTACCAGAATCAGGCAGGCAGGCAGACAGATGATAGACACAGGAAGACTGTGCCCTTCTCTCTTTGGGGTCCAATGTGAGCCACTTGAGTGGGGATCCAGAAACCCTCCTCCAGACCTCCCAAAGGGACTCTGGAAATCTCCAGGGAAAGCTTTCTCATTGAGACCTGGAGAAGTCCTTGCTGCATCCATGACGCCCATGAATGGTGACCAAAGAAGTCAATATGATCAGTCTTCCCAGCTTGTACACCATATGCAACAGCAGACAGAAATGCCAAAATTGCACCCAGGATTTGGTGACAGATTTATTTAACATTGGATAGGCACAGACTAGGGCTGAATCATCCTTCAAAATGTCAGACACCAAAGGCTCAGGAGGTTTTTGAGGGAGGCTTTTATGGGATTATAAAGAGGAAGCAGAGTGCTTGGCTGTCTCTGGCTCTTACAATATGTATCATAGTGACCAGCTATGCATCACCATGACCAGTTATTTCTAGGAGACAGTAGTAACAGGAACTGTAACAGAAACTATTGCTTGGACAACTAAGAAACTGAAGAACACTGGCTGGAGTGGGGAACATTTTCTATTATACTGTGTAGTTTTCCATGTTTTTCTTTTATGAGTCAACAAAATTAAAATGAGAGATTAACTTCATGATTGTGTTTCTTTTTTTCTTTTAGAAACATATAAGCATCATTATAAAAGAATCACAGTTAATTTTGACCAAACCATGTATTAAATGTAGAACACAAAGATTTTATGAGCTAGTGCAACCTTGAATGATCTCAAATCTTAGTTTCCAAAAAACTCATAATGTATTAAACAATGAAAGATAAAATACCATATATATATGTATATATATATATATATATATATATATATATAGTTAGAAGTATACCAATAACATTTTAATAATTTAAAAAATATTAAGACATGATGAGTCATACTACATAGGAAGAAAACATTTAAGATGAAGTACATCTTAAGACAAATTCACCAATAAGTGACAATATCTATATTTATATTCTTTTACTTTTATTCTTTGGATAATAACTTTTATCCATTTAACTTTACCCACTTGTTATTTATCTATGTATTCCTCACTGAAATCTCAATATACACTTTATTTAATGTATTTTATTATGCAATATGGACATTTCTTATGATTTATTAGTGTTCTGCTAATATAAACATTTGACCTGGGGCCAGGGGCCTGCTCAGTGGGACAGTGCCTGCCCGGCAAGCACAAGGTCCTGTGTTTGATTCCTGGTACCATACATACAAGAAAAGATTTGATCTGTATAGATAACTTCATGTTGGCTTTCTGAAAGAAGATATAAAAGATGTAATTTCAAGCAAATTTTGTTAGCCAGAATGCTCTGTTCTCTTTTTAAAGAACTCTTTCAGGGCTGGGGATATAGCTCAGTGGAATAAGCGCTTGCCTAGCAAGTGCAGGGTCCTGAGTTCGATCCCCAGTACGGCAAAAAAAAAAAGAAAAAAAACATTTCTTTAAACTGCCTACCGAGACCCTATCTCAAAAACCGCAATAAAGAACTCTTTCAATTTTAATACTAGAAAGACCTTAATCAATTTGGTTTAGCAAACAATTCTTTTGACCATAATACTTAGTACATACGCTCTTATATCACATTCAGCTTACCTTATATAAACCATTACAGTTAAATCAAATATTATAACTCTTAGGGTGAAATCAAATTGCTGCATGTGGAGATCATGGTTTCTCACTAAATTTTCCGTTGAAAAACAAAATAGAACCCACACAGCTCAGTGGATTTTTCACATTTATAATAAACTGTGAAACTGGGGAAGTAGCAATAGATATGATAAATTTTTATGACAACTTCATTGGGAAGCCGAAGATGACAAAGCTCATAGACCTCAAGAAATACACATACTAATTCAGGTAAACAGTCCAAAAAGACTTTGTGTATATTCATACCAATCTTTTTCACTTATCAATGAAGTTATTTTTCATGAAGTTTTGTACAGAAATAAAATAGAATGATGTGCTTAGTTTATCAACGGAAAAGTTAGTTTATCAATAGAAAAGTTACACTTTATGAAAACAGTAATTAGCCAACATCCAAGATTCTCCTCCAAAACTGCTTTTTGCTATGCAAGCTGGGATGTTGCCTCTAACCGTCACCTGTTTTTCCTTCTCTTATCCTCCGCTTCCTCTTTCTATGCCTCTCGATATCTTCCTTGTTTCAATGCCTCTAGTCTTTTGCCAAAAGTATTTACAATAATGATGTACTAGTTCTTCAATTTTCTCTCATCTCTAACCTAGTTTGTCCTATAACATAATAATTTCATGCTGTCATTTTCCTGTTAGATGAGTTAACATGCTAAGATCCTAAATATATTTTAAGAGACATTGTTAAATCATCCTAGGAACTAATTTTATGACATATGATAAGAAACAGTTTATCTATTTTAACTATTATGTTCTGGATATTTAAACATGGTAGTCAACAGAGAAAAATCTCCATTCAAAGCCAAGCTGGTTAAAAAAAACAAATTGTCATACTCCTGAAATAATTCTTTTCTGTTATGCCCAAAAGCTTTTCTTCAGTGTTTTCTTCTCTCAACCGTGCCTTCTATTATTTCCAGAAGATCTGTTTACTAAGTGCCTATTTTGCCAATTATTTTATTAGATAACTCATGCGTTATTTCATGTAGTCCAGGTCATGATGGTTTCAAGTTCAGGTTCCAATGTTTACTTTACAGGTGATAATTGTAAATCTTTATCCCACAAAGGACTAATAAAATGGAAATGTGAAAAGAAGATAAAAATGATAGAATCAGTATCAAAGACTGTCACAGACTGAAGACAAGGTAACGAGATTTCTCTGTGCTACTGTTCTGTACATTACTGTTGAACATGCCTGTGAAGGAGGTGAGACACTGTTGGGGAAAGATGTTATGTACAGTTATGTTGTCCTACAATCCCAGAAAGATATGTGAAAAATCATAAAATATAAATTGGGTGGAGAGAGAGGAGAAGCAATCTATCCTCATTTTTGGAATGGACATTCTTAGCACTACAGTAATTACTCCATGACCAGTAATGACTCTATATGACCAAAAGAATCTCAAAGTAGTGGAACGCTGTCAGGGGATGGTACTTCTTTTTTTTTTTTTTTTTTTTTTTTTTTTAGCTGAGAGAGAGGTCACATTTCTACTTTCTGCAATAAGAAAAATGAAGATAAGTGAAATGCGTTGCCTGTTGCATGAAAGCACTGAGCCTATCCCAGGCTGTGGTACTTGGTAGAATATTCTCTGTTGCTGCAACCTTCAAGGCCATCCCTTGAAAGTACTGAAGAATGCTGTCTACTGTTCAGTGCATCAAGATGCAAAGAACAGGTGAAATCATGACACAAAGCCTGATATGTTCAGACCTTTTAAATGACAAGAAGGTAATTTTTAAAGTCTAGGATCTTGTCCTAATCTGTGTGGCTCAGATTAAAATAGTCCAAGTTGGAAATTTTGTCCAAAAATAATTTTTAAGAATTTAGATTTTCTAAAAAATGACTCATTTTAGTCAGAGTCTCTGAATCTAAGCAATTAGTCTCTAATGAAAGTTTTAAATGATTCATTTCCAAAAATGGGAAAAGATACAAATTATTTTTAAATAAACAGGATAAAGCTCTAAATCCTCAGACTGAATGGATGGTATTGAAGCATAGAAACGCATGCACACATACAAGTGCACGGCAGGCATGCCCTAGAAAATGCACCTCAGAAGAATGTATAATCAAGACAATTAACTATGCATTATTCATATGATTACTGGGATTCTACTTCAAGCCACTACTTTAACAAAAAAAAAAATTGCTGATTATTTAAAAGTTTATTAAACATGGTTCCATATTTACTTTTTACACAATTACATGTCATATCAGAAATGCATATGCAAATGAGCTTCATTTACGAATTCTGCATGAAGTTTTGCCTGTATTTTTTTAAAGAGTTGATTCGTTATTATGTTAAGTTTGAAACTGAACTTACTGGTCCTTTAGAATTTCCAGATGAGGCTAGTGGGGATAAAATAAAATGCCAAGGGCCAACAGACAATGTTGGTATGTAATTGTTTTCATAAAAATAATACTTGTCAATGATAAAACTATTATCTACATATTGTAGTGATACTAAAATAACGAGGGGCATAATCTCTACTAAAAATTATTTTCATTTTATAAGATGATTGGCCTGTCAGTTAGGTAATAAAACAATAAACTCTTAGACCTGTTTAACTAGACCACAGGATATTTATCATAATGCCTCTCTGCTGTTAATGAATATTTTCAGCATCAATATGTCTGAAAAATTCTTACTTTATTCATTTTTCTCCTCTACTGGGAACTAAACCCAGGACCCTTACACTGAGCTACTTCCCTCACCCGTCTTTCTGCAAATTTATTCTGAGAAAGGGTCTTATTAAAACACTACATTGTTCAGAGTGGGCTTAAACTTGCAATCCACCTGCCTCAGCCTCCCAGAGTGCTGAGATTACGAGTGTGTGTAGCGCACTCAGTTATCTTTGTTTTGTTTTTAAACATATTACTGCTAGGTAGCAATAAAGTTCTTATTCTTTTATTCAATAAAACAACTTTATTGAACTAAAACGTTGCATACCACACAGCTCACAAATTTAGAATACAAGATTTAATAGATTCCAGCACATTCACTGAGTTGTACAACTATAATCATAGTCAAATTTAGATCATTTGTGGTTATCCCAAATCAAAGAACTCTTCTCAGTACTATCATCTCCCAAACCCTCCCTGCCAAATCTAGGCAACCACTGAACAACAAAATGTGCCATACATTTAAAAATATTCTAATACTGTAAAAATGTAGATCCCTCATATTTTCATTTGGATTGTTTTATTGAGAAATTCATTCTCCAGTTGTACCATGTCTTGCACAGTTTTCCCTTGAATATTTGTTTGGAAACTTTGATTCTGAGTGGTTTTTATATGCTTATTTCTGTTGCTTATGGTTCTTTGAGTTCAGCAGATCTGTATTTTTGGAAGTTTTATCAAGGTTTGGAATTTTTACCTAGTATTGCTTCAAGTGTGCTGCTTTCATTCCTCTTTTTTCTTTCAAGATAGCCAAATGCAGGAATATCGGACCATTCAAACCTGTCTCAGAGCTTTCTGTTGCTCTCTTAATGTGTTCCATTCTGGATAGTTTGCATCACATTGTCTTTTCATCATGTGTTCTTACTTCTTTAAATAACTATTGAGCTTTTATTACGCTGGCCATGGTGAATTTTACCTTGCTGGTTGGAGGGTACTTTCGGATTTCTATAAAAATTCTTGATTTATTTTCTAGCAGAGCTAGTCTGAAACACTTTGATCCTTTAATGCCTTGTTTTTAAGATTTTTTTAAAGATAGCACTAATGAATGACGAATTTCCCCACTGTTGAGGACCCTTTTGTGCCCTATCTAATGTTCATGAGTTATAATGTGTTGCAGCTTCGTGATCTAGTCTCAGTCCTAAATAAACTCACAGTACCATTCTCTCTAATTCTTTGAGTGACACTTTCCCCAGGCTTAAGTATTTTTTCATATGCATAGCCTGATTAATAATCTATTGAATATCCAGAGGTCTTCTACAAATCTTTTAATGAGAGGCCTTCTAGTCTGGTTCTCTGTTGTGCAAACTTCAATCTTACCTTCTAAACTCTGGACATTCTCAGGTCCACTGTGGAAGTCCATCAGATTCTGCCAGATTCCTTTTGCTGGTAGAAAAAATCTCTGAAGACCAGGTGGTCTACTGAAGTCCTCAGCTGATTTGTATGTTTTATTTCAGGGATTATTTTAAATTGGCTGATGCTCCAGTGCCTTGTGTACCATTTTTTAAAATACATTTTTTGGTGTGTGTCATAGTTGTTTCAGACAAACGTTTCCTGTGTTATGGCTGTTTCCCTCTTTCTCTACCTTGGCCATACACATCCACCCTCCCATTTTCACAGTGTACCTTTCATGGGTGGCATCTTTATTAGTCAGGATTCAGCCATTGTTTAAAATGCATTGAATTCTCCTTGGACTATAATAATTCATTTAATTAAAGAGACAGGTATGATTTTTAATGAGATCCAGTAAAAGGAGACAAAAATTTCCTGATATGTACTTAAAATTCAGTAACTTATTTACCCTTTATATTCTTTAGTGTATCTTTGACTAAAAGGATTTAAAAATACTGTTTTATAATAGATTGGACCATAAATAGGACTTGAATAACCTGGGTTGCACTTACTGGTTTTCTCATTACTAGTAGGAGCAAATCATTTGAACTTCTGAAATCTTACTCTTCTGATCAGGGAGGGGAAAAACTTGTTTGTCTTATGGATTGATGGCAAGAATAAACTATCAAAGTTAAAGTTTCTTGTGTAAATTGGGAAAATGTCTTATGTATATATGTCCTAGTATTCTCAATCTTTGCCTGATATTTTTTAAAATTTCTACTTTGACATGTGTTTCACTTTTCTCAAATGGATATTGTTCATATAAGATATTTAAAAGAATGCCCTTAAAAACAAATATTTGAAATTACAATTTTACCTATTAGCAAATGCTACTTATAAAATTCTTGAAAACAAATTTTGGACTTTTTTAAGTTAATGAGGAAGCTTAGATTTTAAAATAACCTAGCCTGGCATGATGGCACATGCCTGTAATCCCAGCACTCTGGAGACTGAGGCAGGAGTATTGTTGCAAATTTGAGACTAGCCTGGGCTACAAAGTGAGCTCAAGGCCAGCCAAACTGCATAATGAGACCCTGCCTCAAAAAGACAAAAATAAAAAAGTAACCTAGTACAAATTGAAAAGACACAGGAATAAAGATTTTAAAATAATGCTGTTATTGTAATTTATAGAACTAAATTGACAGTTACATGATTAACATAGGATGTAGATAATTTTTCATGTTGTGTACATGGATTCATGATACGTCAGGTTATATAAATTCACTGTGCCAGTGAGATTCAACAATGTAAATGCATGTCATAAGTACGCTGTGCTGTGCAGCACTCAAGACAGTTACACTTTATGAGACTCAGTGTCGGTTCTGGAAGTATCAACGCGCAACCACAAGAGTACACACTTACTTGAGGTGCAGTCCCACTTGTATTAGGGCTACCTCACAGTTAACTGTAGCAAGACTAAATTGCTACATAAATACCAGAAGCAGAGCTGCAGGTACAGCACTCCTAAAGACTGCCTATCAAAGATGTTAAATGTCATAGTGCATAATTTATCAATGTTAATAGCCCTGAGCACAGATCTGAAGGGATTAATCTATGCAGCTCAACTATTTATCACATCACAATACATAAAATGTACTTTTAATTAATAAATGGACAATCTATTGCCTTCATGGACGGAGCTGATCAATCCTTTTTTATCTTCTGTCTACAATTTGGGTCCTTTTAATGGGTTTTAATGGGTTTTTCTGTACACTTGCACTGGCTTCCTGGAACAGTTTCTCTGCTTTGTGGAATCATCCCACAGCCTCTTTGGTATTTTTGCACAGCGATATCAGCATGAAAAGAATCATGCTTCTTGGTTTTTTAAAATGCATTCTTTACTGTTGAGCTGATCTCACTGACACTAACCTATCTGAATGTCATAAAATAGATGTGATGCAATCCCCATCGATACACTAAGTCTATAAAAGAGGTATGGGTTAATAGTTTACACAAGCTAGGACTTTTCAAAGTATAGTCTCTCTACTCATAAAAAGTGAAGCAAGCTGATACAACAGGAAAGCAGTTTCATGCAGAAGTTACAAAAGGATCTATGTTATTACTTAAACTATTAAGGCGACTCGTGAATTCAATTGCCTATCTACATTTGGCATCAAATCAAATTTAGTAAATTTGATGATGCTGACTGATTACCTCTTCCAGATTTACAAATAGGATATGTATTTTACTGGTTTAATTTTTTAAATTACATTAAAAATAAACTACTTTGAAGATATTGATGGTTTCAGCATTTTGCATTTAGAGAGTCACTGACATTTTTATCTGAAATTTTAAAGTGAGCTCAAATTTACAATAACAGCATGTGCTCTGTACACATTTTCTAATTTTCTTGCACTATAGACCTTATAATCTTTGAAATGTGTTGTTTGGGCTCTGGATCTATATATCATTTTAGATAATTTATTGTAAATTTTTCCTCATAAATATACTATAAGTTTTAGTAACAGATTGAATAATTAAAAGGCCCACATTTTTTACTCATAAATAATCATATTATAGTTACTTGGCTTCATAAAGAAATGATTGCTTCTCATGGTGCCCTAGCACGTCTTTATGCCTTAATGCTGCAATTTTCCAGTCCGAATACCGAGGAAGACAGACTGCCTTACAGTGAGCTCCATTTTCCAGATTAATGCACCTGAGAAGCATTTTTCCTTATTTAATATCCCTTCCTCATTTCCTCTCCTGGTATAGGGGTAGCACAGCTGTTTATCTGGCAATTATCTTTGAATCTATTAGGGAAAATGTCTAAATTAATCATAAGGAGACAAGGGCATCAAAGAATATCTGTGCTATGAACACAGGATCTCGTGTTTGTTCTGTCATTTTCTGTGGTTCCATATGGCAGCGTTGGTTTCTTGGTTCTTTAAAGTAAGAATTTGTTTCAAGTAGAGAAAAACTCATGTAGACTTACTATGATCTACTGTCTAGATTTATTAAGCATACTCTTTACCCCAGAAATTCAACATTCTTAGTTTCATCTGTGGAATAGTTCTGATCAGTTAAGAAAAAGTTGGATAGCTGGAAGTTTTGGTCTATGGCATAATTAAAGGAACTCATCCAGAAGTTTGACAGATTCAATGTTTGAATCAATAATAAGGAAATACGTTTCACTCAATTTAGCAAACATTTACCGTTGCTTCTTTAATATACACATTGTGTGCAATGTAAAGTCAGGCTGGGAGCAGGGATCAAACATATAAACTGACAATTATGGAAATAAAATAAATAGTGAGGAGTAGCCTAGGATAGAAATATACACCAGACTGTGTTACTAAGCTATGAAGAAACTCGACTTAACAAGAAAAAACATGTGTACAAATACAAGTAAATAATGCTTTTTTTTTTTCTTTCAAAGGTCTTTTGGGGGCAACAGAGATAAAGGTGTGGGCTACAATCAAATTGAAATGATGTCACTATGATGAGATCAAGCTCTGAGGAACACAAAATGAGGAAACTTAATGCCAAACCATGCTTCACAAAGAGCTCATGCTAAATATTCTACAGGAATTGATGGGTTTATGTGTTGGCTGTTATAAAGGGGAACAAGCAAAACTGAAGAATGAAGCCTCCAGAAAGGAAAGCCTAATGGCTTTTCTAGCTATCAGAAAAAGGGAAGAAAATAGGCTCTTCAGACACCAGGAAATGTTGAGTTGGTCATTCCTCAGTGACACAGTTTTAAGATAGAATGGCATCAAAGGTTGAGAGTTCTTCCAGGGACTCAACCCTGAGGTGGTGTTGAGCTAAGAAATGGCCATTGTTTGTTATGTATATTCAGGATCTCTGGTATTTCAGGGAATGTGTAAGAAGACTAACCACTCATATTTTTGCATATGTTGAATAACTCTCATTATTCCTTATATCCAATTTGTAATTGTTTTATTTATATGCACCAAGTCTCATAAATATAGTGTGCTTGTATTACTAAGTGGAATTAAGAAACATGTTTTACTCATATTCAAAGGGACTCTGGCTGCCTGGAGCCCTCTTTGGCAAGCTGTCTGAGGACACATGGTATAACCAGTTTACAGCGAGCGGAAAGGAAAGTAGCCATAAAGGAATCCATATTTCCTGGCTTTAGAAAAGAAAATATGAATGAAAATTTAAAAGTCAGGACAACTTGGATTCTGGTCTGGACTCTGTCACTAGTTTTATTTTTTTAAAACAAGTTGCCTAACCTCACTGAACCACAGCTTCCTTTCCTATAACATTGGAGTAATTACTGCACCCACCTCATGTATGCTTATAGCTATATAAGACAGCATACCACCCCTAGCACATGTGTCTCCAATATTAACTTGGTTCAAGATGAAGTGAGACGATATTTATAATATATTAGCATATAGAAGGGCAAAAGGGTCAATAACTTTAGTGCCAAGTGCAAAAGTTAAAAGAAAAAAATTCTCTCAAGAAAGTACTTTGAGATAAGTATACTAATGCATTTATTTACTCAGTCATTTGTGCTATGACTCCTTATTGAGTATTTACTATGTTTTCACTCTAAACACTATGAGTAAACTAATGTTATCAGACGTTGATCTTTATGGTGCTTCTATTCTCATAGACAGGGTTCTGTCATCCTATTGCACTGAAAGTATTTTCAAAGTAGCAATAAATTCTTCAGTCTTTTGAAATTTGTCTCTAAAGTAATCAACTACTTGGTTCTTGAGTGGGATAGACAGTGGAACTTCTATGTAATCCTAGACAGAGGTTTGGGAAACCACATTAAATTGTTCCTGCAATTTAAGTAGCAATTGTAAGCAAAGGAAGTCTTGAAAAGTTTCCAGAATCCACAGTATTTCCTGTGCAGATACACTCCCCTCTTGTTGGTACATTATTCTGAAGGCTGCTAGAATAAAAATGTATCAATGGCTACAAAGCTTATTATATCTGTCTCAAGAGAGAGCAGTCCTCTAGTTTTTCACTCAAGGCACTAATTACCACTATCTACATGAAAAAAACTAATGTAATGAGACAAAAGTTTGTTTTAAGTTTACTCTTATGTTAAATTTCTAAAGACAACTCATGTCAAAAATTTGAGTGTAATGGAGGCCTAGCTGATTCTGAACTTTCACTGTCATACACATTTATAAAACTTATGTTCACTTAGTGGAAGATATAATCATAATTTCACTCCTAAAAATAGTCGTTTTGAAAAGGAATAGTTCAGAAATAATCTCTGAAGGTTCTGTTTCCCATAGCTGATGATAGCTAGGTATTGATATTGGCTTTGCAAATTCTATTTATTAAGAAGTATTATTTGGATTCTATCAAGAGTAAAATATAGATTTCAGAATTTGTTATGCACTGTTTGCAAAGGAGTAAATTCAATTATTACAGAGGAAAATCAGGTACAAAGCAGAAAAGATTCATTTGAGTATGTTTCTAATACAATTATAAATGCTTATATTATTAACTTTAAAGTGTGGCTTAAGACTACTAGATGAACCCACACTCTTAAATCAATATCAATTAAAAAGAATCATGATCAGACAACTAAACCAAAGTCTGTGTTGCTGAATAAAGGGTTTACCCTAGTGATAGATCATTGCTACAACCTCTCACGCTATTGGGTGATGTTTACCATATGTCCCGTGATTGATAGTTGGATTTAATGAGTTCTTACAAGCAATTAAATAATCAAGAGTTCCTGCTGTTACATGGCGTAGCTTGATAGAACAGTGACAAATGAGAGAATATCTACAACCTAATCAAAGGGACATATTTCCTTGGGAACAAAATAATATTATCCACCAGTGCAATCAAAGGACAAAAGAACATAGAAAGGACACCAACAGAATGAGATAAATTATGTCTTCTTTTCATTATTCTGACTGCACAGTTTCTATTTATTGGGCCCTATTAAATCAGAAAGAAAATTAGGTGTGTTAAATATATTTAACTTATCATATGTTGGTAGATGTTTCATATGTATATGTACATAATCTTCTAAAAAGAGGCTAGAGTAACGATCACTGGCAGTACAATATATTATTGTTCAGCTTTCCTAAGGAAAATATACTCAGACTAATAGGCATGCCAGAGAGTTCAAGGCTGCCTGAGGTGGTTTTCCTCAGGACTGAATGGTAAATGTTATTCTAATGGCCTCCCTTGGAGTTCAACCCAGGTAAGTAGAACATAATTCGGTTTTTGTCAGTTCATCTGTAGGTGTATGGTTACACTAGAAGGACCCATCGCCTTTGAAGATTCTGTATGTTAGTGTTCTCCACAGTAATTTCTTCTAAATCTCAAATAACATATCTCTAATGGACATCATATTCCATGGTACGATTTGATTCATTCTCCATTCTGTTCGGAAAATAGGGTCTTTGTTCTACTAAATTCTGAGACTACGTATTTTCTGTTTGGTTATGCTCTCCTAAGTGTTTTTCTTATTTCATCTTCCACATTTGCTTTCCTAAAATTTAAGTAAATACTCATAACAAAATAAGTGAACAATAGCAAATTTTTATCATAAACTCTACATGGTATCTATTTGCGGAAATTTTTTCTTGGAAAAATACCCCAATCACATTTATTAACATCTGGTTTTGGTACACTGAGTCACAGTTTTAAGGAGGGATCAAGTAAATCCTTTAGGCTGGTAGCAGTAGAGCTAGAGTTTGAACCCCTGCACTTTCCCTGTAACTCTGTGATCAAGACAAATACTCTGGAATTAGATATGCCTGATATTGAATCTGGCTCTACGAGTTATAGTCATTTGGCTTTGGACAATTCATTTGTACTTTCTGAGTCTCTATCTCTTTAGCTAAAAGGAGGACAATATAATACAATTCATCAAATGCATATGGAAAATTACTTGGCCACCATTATTATTGTTATTATTAATAAATTTGCATGTACATTAGACAGGTATTACAGACCAGGATACATTGTACAAGGTAGTACCAGCCCTTGACAAATTCACAATTTAAATGAGGACAAGTGATGAGTAAATACAGCAGTACCTTAGTTCATGAATTTAATTTGTTGCACAATTCTGGGAAAGATGGTCACTTTGGTGTTTGTGTGGGAAAGATGTCCATGGTCATGTTCATCACCTGATGCAGAGTTCACAGACAAAAACAAAATTTTGCCAAATACTTCTGTCTGCAAGCCAAATTGTTTGCAAACAAGTCTTCCTGAGCCAAGGCTCCACTGTAGCAGATTAGACTGTACCGGATGACTTGTCTGCATTCTTTGGATTACAATAGGCACATGTGCCAACAAAAGGCAGGGAGTGGCACATCTGGCTGCTGGCAGAACTTTTAAGGCGTGGTGCACTAGGATATGTGGATCTTAAAAATAAATAAGGATGGGTCCGATAAGAATTAAGTTAATATTGACTCAAGTCAAAGGAACGAAGAAGAATTGAAGGTGAGACTAAGTGTAGTAGATCAAACCTAACTTCTTTTAGTTTGACTGGAGCTTAGAATAATTCTCTGGCAGTAGGGAATGAATTAAATGGAGAAGTGAGCAAAAAAATCATGTAGAAACATCTAGAAGATTTTATCTTCTTCCTGAAAACCACAGGGAATAATTGAGATTGTTAAGCAGTGAAGATGGAGGATCCTACAAGGGCTGAGCTATCTCAGCTAGAGGTGGAAGTGACCCCCATAAGTATGTTGTTCATGAGAATGGAAAGAGCTGATGAGATTCAAGAAATATTTAATAAAGGGTGTCCTCTTCACTACGGAAGACTGGACAGGGATGATGGAGAATGACGCAGTGTTAGGAAGACGGAAGAAGCAGGAGCTCTTCATAGAAGGGAGATAACTTACTTAATCTTGAACATGTTGAATTACTATCAACATCCAGGTAAGCACGCAGAGTGGGTCACTAGATATACGGGTTTTCTGCTGAGCGAAGTGATGCAAGTAGGAGATACCTTTTCAGGGCATTAGCACCTAAATGTAAATTGAACAGAGCAGATGAGATGATCAAGAGAAAGTAGACTTGAGAAGAAAATATGGGTAAGAATAAAAACCTAAGCACTACACAAGTGTTGTTCATAAGAAAAATTATATATAAAAATAAGTGGAAAGGGCAGAATCAAAAAGATCAGTTTCCTAGAAATCAGGGAAATAATGAATTTCAACTGAGAAAATGTTTTATACTATCATGAAACAGCAGAAGAGACAAGGAAAATAATGTTCTACAAGGAATATTATATCTCCATTTATGAGGCACTTCAATATTCTATCTCAACTCTGTTATGCATTTGACCATTTGTACCTCTCCCAACCCATAGGAATAACCTGGTTCTCCATGGCAATTTGGTGACACCAAGGCTTGGGGTCTTTCCTATTTACAGTGAAATAGGGGGCACCAATGTCATGCTGCTGGGTGTGCATAGTTAAGAAATACATGTGAATTTAATGCCTCTTGGGTTCTTCTTTTCCCAGCCAGGAAGAGGAGCCAGTGAATATATTATTTCCCCCTCCTCTTTTTGATAGGGCATGACTCATGGGTCCTATCAGGAGAGGGTGTTCTGTGATTGAGCAAGTTGTGCTTGATTCTCATATGGTGGCCAGAATGTCTTCTCATTGGCTTCTACTTTACCACCCTCTCTTCTTTTCTGATTTCTGCTTTTGAGATAGTATTTAGTACTGAAACAGTAGTCCTTTGCCTCAGACTGATGTCTGGGGAAACAAGGCTAATACAAGTATAAATTAATATTGTAATAAAAATGTGTACATATTTAATTTGATCCAATACCACAAAACAAGAGTAGGTTTCTTCTTAACACTATATTTGGAACATACATTTAAGCAGAGAAATTGATGAATACATTGATATAATACAAGTAATGTAAGATATAATTAGGAAAAAGAAATAAAACCATGATACTCCATTGAAAAGCAAAAATATTTAATTAAAAATTAACATCGTCCTTTAAGGCAATTTAAAGTAAAGACTCTTTTGTTTGAATATCATGAAAGATGAAAATGGAAATGAATTAGGAGACCATTAGGGAATATTAAGATAAAATTTTCCCAGATAATAAAAGTAGATAAAAAATACAATTATCTCCCTTGTGTAGTCTCTACTAATGATACTCAAAATGTGGTGGCAGCAAAATCATGTGGGAAACAGACTCAAATTAAATTCTCAGATTCCTGCACTGAACCTACTGAATGAATTCTGGATGGTATAGCCTAGTGATTTGTGTTTTGACTGGCTTCTCAGGGATTCTCTTATATGCTAAAGACAGAACCATCTGATGGATTCCAAAGTTTGAGAATCGTTCTTTCATGTCTTGATCTTTCATTTAGAGTAAGAGTAACTAAATTAAACAAAATTAGGTAATTTTTTCCATGAAGAATGCCTGGATTTCTCAAAGTGAAAATAGTCTTTTCTACTTGTGAATTATCATAGCTTTTTACAGACCATATGTTTTTAGATTATTGAAACAAAGGCAAATTTTAAATCAATTTTATACAATATACATGATATATTTGAGTAGCTGTGTATTCTACCCTTTCAATTTCCTAATCTAGGCCACTAAAGATATCCTTCATAATGGCTGCCTGGCAGAATACAGCATAGGGTAAGACCACCCAATGCTTGTTAAGAAAAAAAAAAATCTTGTTCAGTGACGGTGTCACATGCCTGTAATCTCAGCTACACAGGAGTATGAGGCAGGAGGATTGTGTTTGAGGCTAGCACAGGCAACTTAGCAAGACTTCATTACAAAAAGGAAAGAAAGCAAAGCAATCCAATTCTATAAGGAAAAGGGTACTTAAATAATACTAAAAAGTATATGATTAAATTTATAAAGAATGAAGAATAAGTGCAATTTTCTCTGAGTTTTAACATGCCTTAGACATGGTTCTGCATGAAAGGTTCCTGATCATATTAAATCAATATGGAATAGAGGACAGTGTTTAGTTATAGATCAGCAACAAACATACAGCCTACCAACTCTCCATTAAGCTTATATGAAATTTCTAGCTTGTTAATCTTTTATCAGAGTATCAATTCTGGACTATTTATTGTAATATTGATTGGTACTGCCTTAAAAATTTGAAGTGGGCATTATTATTTGTTAATCCAAAGATTTTCTAACCTTTTTAAGTAATGAAATAAACTTTACCTTGTTTTCTCCCCTTAAAGCAAAAGTTCGCCCAGACTACATCTATTTAAAAACCAAGTAACTAAAAGCAGAATTGCACTGGTTTCTGCCTCTAACGCTGAGCAGGATCTCATCTCATTAGAGATTTCTAAATTTAGCAGGTTGAAAAAGCATACTGTGCCGCTACTGTGCTTCTTTCTGGGCAACCTCTGAGCTAGACTTCAAGCAGCTTTTAGTTGAGTAATTTTAAGAAATATATGAATATGTAAGTTTTGTCAACATGTAACTGTAACTTTCATTCTGACATAATTAAAATATGAAATAGAGCCAACAGTCACGGGTGTTGGATACAACATTATTGCCTGTGCTTTGGCTGACTACAATATGTAATCTCTGTAACTGGTTTTCAAATCATGGGATTTTTTTCCCCACATAATCCATTACAAAGGTCAACCTGGCTGGAGCCCTTACACTACCATAAGTGACAGGAAGAATCATGGTTTGTTCCAGCGAACCAAGTGCCTCTCAACTGATGCTGATGTTGTCTGGACATTCCACAGTAGAATGTCAGGAAGTAAGATAGATGGTTCTCACGAAGCTAAAGTAAGATATAATTGATTTAAACACAGATAAAGTAAAACTTCCTGATGCAACTCAAAAGGAGACATCAATTGAAACTGTGAAATAACTGAACACAGAGTTATGGGAGAGTCTTAATATAAAAGAGAAAAAAACTGTATAATCTCCCTGAGATCCTTCCAGTTACTTTCAGAGAAAAGTAGTTCTTATATAATAAAAGCATTATAAAACCATCAGCAGGTGGAAATATAATATTATGGTCTATGTACAAGAAAACTGAAAGGTAAAAACACTCAAGTTCAGTAGCAATAAAATGTTTGAATCTCCTAGAATCAATAAGTTCACAAAAATTACACACCTCATTAAATTCTACACAGATTGCAAAGCTAGCTATAATGTAAAAACAGGCAGACAGTCTGTCTCAATATTATTACAGGAAGGGTTGGTTAAATTAATTGCTTTGCATTGATTAAAAATCTTGCATTTTACATGTTCTTAAATTGGTTCCCACTATTACCTTTCAATAACAGAATGAGCCTTTGGAGAAATGTGGTTATATTGAACTACTAAAATATAAAGGTAGGAAGAAGATGATGTTTACAATGTCCTATCATTATTTCCTGTGATAAAATGCTATCTACCTGAAAGGAAAAGACGTTTGCTTCTGTATCTTCCTAGTGAATTTTTAATGCTTAAAATCTGCTACCGCTAAAGATGTAATTAGTCTGTAATGATGACTAAGCATGAAAACTTAATGCTCTATCATAATTTTCTTAAGCAATACATCTTTTGTCCAGGTAGTACAGCTTCTGACATTTCATGTGATGGTGCCCCTGGGGCCCTGTGTATCTGTAATCACTGTACTTTAGGAAACGTTCCTGCCATAGACTACCAATCTACTGCTTTTGACATTTCATATAGTACATTTCCACTTTTGCTCACTTAACAGAACACAGTCATTAGGTGATTTACCTAGAAAGATTTTCTTGTGAATGTGCATTCCTGTTTAACTTATATGTTCTCTTCTATTCAGTGGAAGCTTTTCTTAAGTATGCATAATTATTTACTTTTCTTCTTTTGAAAGTTACCAGTAAAATATACTTTGTTGTCAAGTACATTGAAACACGTATATTTATCACATACAGCTAAGTTCATTTAAACTTCCATAGGTTTCTTCCATCAGAATTGATTAAAAAATGGTATGGTGATAATATTAGTATCAGTAACTGTGGTCTGTATTTAGTCATTTTCATTACTGTCTTCAGTTAAATGTATTTCAACATTACAGTCATTTCTGGGCATTATTAATTTACATTTTCATTTGGTCATGGTATGTACATATCATAAATTTACATATTATATAATCAATATTGTATATGTAATTTTGTCACTTTCATTTAAAGATTTATACTTGTCCATGAATAGATAAATAAACAGATCGATAATATATATATTTTCTAAACTCTTTATAAATATAGTAGGAATTTAAAGATTTGTACTTGTTCATGAATAGATAAACAGATAGATAATATATATGTATTCTAAATTCTTTAGAAATGTAGTAGGAAATACACCTGAAGTTAAGGCCATTTTCAACTAATGCACTCTGTGTTATTTTGTCTGTCAATAATAATTTTCATTTCTCAAGAATATGTGTGAAGTATATACGCATAAAACTATGAAATAAAAATGTACATTTTCCATTTAAAGTCAGCAAAGTCTAAAATATTGAGGTTTTTATGTTAATTTGCTTATTCTTACATATAATTATGCTATGTATTTTGAACATGTATTTTGGAAACTATAATTTTAAGACTTTAGAATTTTAGCAGCTATACATAGTGTCCCAAAAAATTCACCTCCTCAATTTTTGCATTGTTATCCATAAACATGTAGGAAAAATTAAATTTCACATTTCTTGATGTTTTTTCTTTCAGCTAAAACCAAAATTATGCTTTGTATGAGAGAGTAGCTACAGTCTGTGACACCATTGTGCTCCTGAAATGATTTCTCATCTACTGTGGTTTTACTGAGTTTAGTATTTTGGATTGATAACATTCACTCTCATTGAAATAATATTTGAAATATTACTAAGAATGTTCATTGTTACAACCTAATAAAATTTGAGTTTAATGATAATTACCAGTGCTAACTGGAAGTGACCGTATACATCAGCTCTTTAATAACTAATGTTCGTGCAGTTCATGATGACCATATCTTTTAAATTATAAATAGCTTTGTGCATGCTCAACATTTCCATAGTGGCAAATAACAAAGCAAACCTGACAAGCCCACAGAGAGGTGAACATAATTATTTTATCATGAAGTTGGAGCCTATTTTGCTTTTATTTAGGGTGCTTTTTAAAGCCAAACCTTATTTTTAAGTTTGTTATCATAATTGCTATTCCATGATGACATTTGGTACAGACTAGTGGGAATTCACACACACTGGGAAAACTTGACATTCTGCAAACTTAACATTTGTAAACTTAGTTCCCCTAATAAAGGCTGCAATCAGTTGCTATTTTTGTATATGTTTGTTGTTTCAAATTGACAAGGATAGACAGTGAGCAAAGTGCAAAGTTACAATTAAGGAATAATTTTTGGCTTTTGGTTTCTACTCAGGTCTTCACTGTATTTACTAAAAATTTTGGCAAAAATGAGTTCTAGTAGGCTCATGAGTGAAAGATACAAATATGACTTTTTAATGTAAACTTTTTTCTTTTTTATAAAATTGACTCATGTAGAAAGCTTTACACTATAGACAAATGAATAAAAATATGAGGTAATATTTACTTGTCACTATTTAGAGAAAATTTCTATTTCCTTGTGCAATTTGTATGCTTGCATTGTTCCACAAGGATAAAGTCTTTTAATTTGGAACTATAATTAATGAGTAAGAAAATAGTGAATAGCAATGTCTGTCAAAGATTCATCCTGGGGCTGGGGATATAGCTCAGTGGAATAAGCGCCTGCCTAGCAGGCGCAGGGTCCTGAGTTCGATCCCCAGTACCGCCAAACAAACAAACAAACAACAACAACAAAAAAAACAAAGATCCATCCTGCTTTATATCTATCAAACATTGTCTTATGTGTATGATTAGTAAAGCATCATAAATGTCACTTTGGTTCAGAATAATTATAAAGTAATTATCTTCATAGTTCATTGCAGGTTGGACACTGGCTACAAATTTGTACATTATCAGTATTAATCCCAAGAAAAGCATATAATGTGTTATCATGAACTCAAATCTACCAATAGGATTGAGATCTATTTCTTAATTAAAGTTTTCAGCATTGCACAGGTAGTAAATATAGGAATTAGAATTTGAGTGGGTTCACACTTCAAGTTAAGTTCTTTTGACCATTGCCTTTTAAAAGACTTTTGTAAAGGATTATACCATCAAACTAAAAGCTTCTGCACAGCAAAATAACAAATAATGCAAAGAATCAACCTACTGATGGAGAGAAAATATTTACCAGCCATATATCTGTTAGAGGATTGATATTTAAAATATATAAGAAAATCAACAAAACAAATAATCCATTCTTTAAAAAAGGGAGAACTGAATAGGCCTTTCTCATGGGAAGACATAATGGCCAGCAGACCTTGGCTCTTTGAGAAAATGCTTGACCTCAATAATCACTGGGGAAAATTCAAATTTAAACCAGCATGAGGTAGCATGACACACTTGTCAGAACACCTGCTGACAAAAAGATGAAAGCTAAAAGTGTTGGCAATGATGTGGAGAAAAGACCTTCCTACACTGTTGCTAGGAATGTAAATTGACAGAGCTATTATGTAAAATAGTAAGAATGTTCCTCAGAGGACTGAAAATAGAATTATCATATGATACAGTCGTCCTACCTTTTGATATTTACTGAAATGATTTGAAATTAGTATGTCTAAGAAATGTCTGTAGTGCTTGTTCCCTGAATATCTATTTACAGTGGGCAAGTTATAGAGTCCACTTAAGGGTCCATTAACAGATGAATATAGAAAATATGGGACATCTACATAACAGACCAGGGGTTTGCCTTCCAAAGAACGCAGTTCTGTAAGTTGTAACAATGTGGATGGAACTAGAGATCATTTTGCTGTGTGAAACAAATGAGAAAGAGATGGGGGGGAGAGAGAGAGAGAGAGAGAGAGAGAGAGAGAGAGAGAGAGAGAGAGAGAGAGAGAGAGAGAGAGAGAGAATGTAAATGTAGAATGTAAAAAAATTTGATCTCGTAGACCTAAGAGTAAAACAGTGGCTTTCTGAGGCTTGGGAAAGTGGAAAATTTGTTCAACAGGCCCTGAGTTACAGTGAAGAGAAGTTCTGTTGTATCTTTTTACAGTCTGCAGATTATAGAAAACAAGAAGGTATCATATATTGAAAACATCTAAAAGTGAGATTTTTGAATTCTTTCACTACAAAGTGAAAAGCATATGAGGAGTTATTAATTATTATATGGTGTGCAATATGTACTTTTTTATGACAGTTTTAAAAATTTAAAAATGATAGTGCATTGTGCATTTCAGAATTATTAGGACAGTAAGTCTTAACTGGTCTCACCACACAAAAGTATAACTGATGAGATGTATGTTTTAATAGGCTCAATGTGATTATTTCACGTTGTATCTATAAACTGAATCACTTTCTACCATTATTTTATTATGGAAAAACTCAATTTGTTATATATTCATATGTTCATGGGCACTTGGGTTATTATCAAGTATTTTACCATTACATATAGGATGGCAATGAATGTCTGGTAACTTTTTTGTAGTCCAAAGTTTTATTTAGTTTATTGGTGCAGTTTAGATATGCATAATGATCATATTCATGATGGTGAACTTGGGCCTGTGTACATCTTGATTCCTCTTTTCTGCCATTGTACTCCCCTCCCTTCAACCCATCTTTCCCTCTTCATTTACAATGCTTTATTTCCATTTTATCCATTTTATTGTTTTTTTCTTTCCCTTCCTCTAACACCCAGTTCCTCTTTCATTTTGCACAATTTCTTCCTATTTCACAATATCGACTGTACATTTTGGTCCTTATTTACTCTTTCAGTTTCTCACATCAGGGAAACAATGTGATATTTACACGTGTGTCCAATGTATTTCACTTAAGTATATGGTCTCAGGGTGCATCCATACACCTAGAAATGTCTCAAATTTATTCTTTATGGTTGAGTAGTACTCCACTGTAGTAAAAATGTCTTGTCCATTCATCAGTTGATGGGCATTTGTGTCATTTCCAAGATTTAGCTATCACAAATTGTGCTGCTATAAACATGTGTGTGCATATATTGCTGTGGTAGGATGCTTTTGATTCTTCCAGGAAGATACCAAGAAGGGAATAGATAAGTCACATGGGATCTCTAATCCTCATTGTTTGAGAAACCTTCACACTGATTTCACAGTGGTTGCACCAGTGTACTCCCACAAATAGTGGAGAAGGGTCCCAGCATTTGTTGTTGGTTGATTTCTTCATAATAATCATTCTTTCTGGAGTGAGATGGAATCTCAATGTTGTTGGAATCTTCATCTCCTGAATGACCAGTGATGTTAAAATTTTTTTCATGTATCTATTTGCTGTTTGCATTTCTTCATCTGAGAGGTGCATATTCATCTTAGATGCCCATTTTTAAATTGTGTCTTTAAATCTGAAGCATCAGACTTTTTTTCAATTCTTTATGTGGTCTAGATATTTACCCTTTGAGGGAAAACTAGCTAAAGTCTATTGCACTCTGTAAGTTGTCTTTTCACTCTGTTGGTGATTTGTTGCTGTGCAAAAGCTTTTGTATTAGAATGAGATCTAGCATGCTGATTCTTTGTAGTACTTTCCATGCAGTGGGGCTTTGGTTCATGCAAACTTTGCCTATAACTATCTCTTCAAACGTTCTACCTATTCTTTTTTCCAGCAGATTTAGTGTTTCTGTTTTAATATTCAGATCTTTGGTCCATTTCACATTTAGTTTAGTGCTTGGTGAAATTCATGGGTCCAGTTTTGGCTTTTGGCATGTGGAAAGCCAATTTTATGAGCACCTTTTATTAAAGAGGCTGTATTTCTTCCAGCGAATGTGTTTGGTCTCTTTGTCAGTAATAAGGTGGCTGAGTGTGTTTCGAGTTTCTGCATCCTTTAATCTGGTCCTCTGATTCTCAGGTCAGATTTTTTTTTTTTGCCAGTACCATGCTGTTTTTATCACATTAGCTTTGCAGTATAATTCCAAGTCAGGGACTTATCTTTGTTTTCTTAAATTGTTTTTGATATTCTAGGTCTCTTTTGGCTTCAAATGAATTTTAGGAATGTTTTCCCTAGTTCTGTGAAGTATACAGTATTTTCATATAAAGTATAAATTATTTTGATCAGGATTGCATTAAATCTGTATAGTAGTTTTGGGAGTATGGCCATTTTCACAGTGTTGGTTCTTCCTACCCATAAGCAAGGGATAGATTTCCATTTTCTGATATCCTCTTTAGTCTCCTCTTTTGGAGTAATGTAATTTCCATGTATAGATCTTTTGCTTCCTTTGTTAGATTGATTCCCCTTTGGATACTATTGTGAAAGGTTTAGCTTCCCTAATTTCTTAGTGCATGTGTTGTTTGTGTACAGGAACGCTACTGATTTGTGAGTGTTGACTTTGTATTCAAGTATGCTATTCAATTTGGTTATGAAATCTACAAATCTTTTAGTGGAATTCTTAGGGTTTTCTATGAGGGTATCATGTCAGATGCACCTGATAATTTAACTTCTTTCTTTCTGATCTTTAATCCTTTCATTTCTTTCTCTTGTCTATTTTCTGATAAACTTGATACAAAAAGGAAGGGAAGAAGGGGCAGTGAGGTATGTGGGCAGCAGTGGGAGGCATCACACACATTGAACCTCTGACAGTGTGAAACTAGGTGGAAGGGGAGAGTTGGGGTGAAGATGGAAAGAGGAAATGATTAAAGTGTGTTAGGTGGGAAAAAAGCTTTTGAGGAGGCCCAATATCTTGTCATAATTAAAAATACTCAATACAGGTCTGGGATGTAGCTCAATGGCAGAGCACCTGCTTAGCATGTGTGAGGCTCTGGATTCAATCCCCACAGCACAACCAACCAAGCAAACAAAAACAAACAAAATCTCACTCCCTGTTCTAGAAATGAAGGGAATTGTATTCACTCTGATAAAGAACATCAATTAAAAAAAAAAAAAAACAGAGCTAACCAGACATGGTGGTGGAATCCTGGGATAGGAGGACTACAGGTTCCAGTGCATCTGGGGCTAGTTAGTGACTTAGCAAGATCCTAATCCTACCCTGACCCTTACCCTAAAGCTCTAGCCACAAAGAATTGTGTGTGTTTTCTTTCTGCAAAATTCTTTGTGTCTAGAGATTTATGTTTTCATTTATCTGAGAAGGGATGTTAGAATGAAATGCCTGGCTCATGTGGTAGATGTATCTGTCTGTAACACTTTGAGACACTTTCAGACAACCTTGTGAAGTACCTATACTGCAACATGTTCTGCAGTTGCTCAGCATCTTTGTCAAGCTGGCTTTGGTTATTTTTAATACTTGAAAATAATTGAATAGAGGGGCCTCTCTGTGATTTTAACTGGCATTTTCCTGATGACTAATGATGTGCAGCCTTCCTTGAGTTTATTTGCCATTGATACCTTTCTTCTGGAGAAGTAGGTAAATGTTTCGCTAATTTTATTAGATAGGAGTTTGTTTTATTATTGTTAAGTTTTGAACACCATTCTGTGTGAAAACTGTGATGTGCAATTTCCTTCTGTTGGTCTGTGACTGCGTCATTTTTTTCTGTTCACTGCTTCTGAAAAAGGAAAAACAGATGTTGATGCAGTATTAGTCATCAAATTGTCTTTTTTTTCAACATGGCGATTGAACCCAGTACACTTCAAACTGAGCTACATTTCACATCCCTACTGTCCCTAGTCCTTTTTTATCTTTTGCTCTTTTTTTTTTTTTTTAATCATTTTTCTTAAGACAGTTTCCTGCTAAATTGCTAAGTTATCCAGACTTCCTCCCAGAATGCTGGGCTGTGGCAGGTCATATCCACAAACAAATTAGATTTCGTGGATTGTTGGACTGTGATTTTTGATGTCCTAAAGTTAATTTTTTCTCCTATTTTCTATTTTTTCTTTCTCAGTTACAGATCTTACATTTAGACCAATTACTTTTGAACCTGGTGTTGAAGTAGGATCAAGTTTTATTTCTAGGCTTCTGGAAATCCCACTATTCCACTTTATTTCACTAAATCATATCTGAATCTTTGTAAAAGTATCAGTAGACCATATTTGTGCGTTTATTTTTCAACAATGAATTCTGTGCTACTGAATAACTATCTATCTCTCCGCTAGCACCATGCTTTGAATATTGTGTTTGAAATTAGCCTGGTTTAGATATTTTAATTTATCAAGAGCAACTTTTTGAAGATTGTTTTAGTGACTGAATTTCTGTATTCATTTGAGTATCAGTTTACTAATATCTACAAAAAAAGTCTTGGGACTTTAATGGTACATATGTTGGAGCTATATATCAATTTGGGGTAATTAACATATTAATAATACTGACCCTTTGTCCACACAAATAAAGCATATATCCCTCTCCTTTTTTCATGCCTTCTTGTTACTCTCCCCATTGATTTTATTCTCTTAAATTTTGACTTTTCAAGTTTTTCTTAGTATATGTTTGCAGCACATAATGATTACGCTCATTGCTGGGCACTGATCTCGTACATAACACATCTCGGATCTCTCATCTTTCTCTTTTCTTCCGCCAGATTCATTTGTTTATTTTATAAATCTTTATAAAGATTTCATACATACAGAAAACATATGAAACAGATGAGACAATTAGCAGTACTTTTATATTTCAGCGTACAGTTTCCATTATCTTTTCTCATATTTATTTCAAAGTATTTTCTATTTTTTGGTACGTCTTTTCTATTTCAATCTTCAATTTTTATTGCTAGTTATACAAAGGCAAATTTTTTTAGGTATTGATCTTGTGTGTCATAATTTTGCTGGGATACATATATGATCAAATTGGGGTTTATAGATGTAATCAGATGTTCCGTATATTACTGTGAAAACAAGGTAGTTTTCTTGTATTTTATTGACAGTTTTATATATTTCTGATGCAAGTACTTGTATATTTTCAGTGCTCTCCTCTGTGTGCTAAAACATATGCTTGCCCTATTCATCATACTACAAGACAAACAAGTTATTCAGCAGTAAATATGATGTTTTGTGAAAGTGTTGTAAATATAGGTAGATCGTGTTGCAGAAACCACCTGTGTTCTTAGTTTGCAGACAGGTTTTCTCAGAACTGATGTGGTTTTGTTCAGTATGCTTTTTCTTCACTGTATTGCTTAGTTTTCCTGTCATTCAGACCAAATACTTGACACAATGTAAAAAGGAAAGAGTTATTTTGCTGTGTGGTTTGAGAAGTTTTAGCCCATGATCTGCAGGCTCAAATGCAAGAACGATGTAACAGAAGGGAGCACAGAGAAAATGAGGGAGACAGAGACAGAGACAGGGACAGGGACAGAGAAACAGAGAGAGGGAGAGAGAGAGGAAGAGACTCTTTCACACCATATTCTCAGTGATCCATCATCTGCAACAGAGCTTCACCTCCTATCACCCTCAGCTATGATTTCATCATGGACCAACTCACTGAGGGGTATCCTCAATGATGCAGTCATACTCCCAAAGCCCCATTTCTGAACACATGAGACTTTCGGGGGCATCTGAGATCTAAACCGTAGCATACACGGTTGAAATGATCTGGTTTTCTTAATTATTGTGTTCATATGGAGAATTACATTGATTTTTGAATGTTAACCAAACATTGCACACTTGGGTTAAAGCCCACCGTATTATAGTGTATTAATCTTTGTACATATTATTGAATTTAGTTTGCTAAACTTTGGTGAAGAAATGGTGCATGACTGTTCAAGATGAATGTTTCTGTACTTTTCTACTTGTGTCTTTGATTTTGGTATTAGAGTATGGTCAGTCTTGCAGACTAAGCCTAGACGAATGTAGATTCTCTGGATATTTTTGAATCCACAAGTGGTTCATTGGTTCATAAACTTAATCTTTTCAACAATTCTGGTAGTGAACCAAACTGGTCATAAACTGAACCAGTTTCCCCATAAAATACATGTCACCCAATATACAGTTTGAGAATGGAAGCAAACTTTTGCAGGGCACTTTTGTTTGTGAACCAAATTGCTCATGAAAAGAAGCTCTGGTGAATGGAGGTATTACTGTATTTAGTATTATTTCTTCCTTAGTTACTTTGTATACATTTTGTCATTTTTTCTTTATGTTTTATTCTGGGTAAGTTTTATTGTAGTGTCTTCAAAATCATTAGTCTTCTTTTAAAATCACTAATCTTTTTCTTTACATCTAATCAGCTTTTAATGCTATCCACATAATTGTTATTTTCCTCTGTATTGACTTTATATCAAACTTTAAAAATATCTCATAATGCACTCAGTATGTAGCATCACAACCTACAAAATGAGTTACAATAATTTATAAGTTTTTTATTGTTTCTGGATCACTTTTAATTAGATAGAATTTTGTTCTGGTTTGTGTTTTTGTCTAGTAATCGCATCTTCACTGTAGTTTCTGGATCTATTTTATTTCTGTTGACTTTCCCTCTTATTACAAGCTGCATTTTCCTTCTTCAAAGTTTTAAAATTTGATAGCAGTCATTTTTTGTGTGGTGTTTGTTAACTTTGTATTTCTATAAATATCCTTGAGGTTTTCTTGTGTTTGATGCAGTTGTTAGTGAGAAACATTTTGTATTTCCTGCTTTTTTCTTATTCTTGAGATAAGATCTTTCTCAATATTACATTTAGTACTCCCAAGTATTTTGTTTTGTCTTGTCTTGATGTATATTTAATTATGGATACTGGAGGAAATCTGAATTTTATATACTGTTATATGTGGTAAAGTATTCTGTTTCAATTTTTTCAAAATATTTTATTGTGGTGTTTTGCTTTGGTTTGAACTAGTAATCAAACTCATAACCTCATGTTTGCTAGGCAGGTGCTGTGTCATTGAGCTACATCCCTGGCCCCTCAAATTTTTTTTAATTTGGTACCAGGGATCAAATGCAAGACCTTGCAATTGCCAGGCAGGTGCTGTGTCACTGAGTTATAATTCTGGCCCCCTGAAAATATTTTGAAAGAAGAAAACTGTTCTTATTTTATGAGTTATACAAAAATAGATACTGGGATTATTCAGTTATGGAGAAGATTCATTTGACATATCTTGCTGTATTCCTCCTTTAGTTTTAAAGAGCTAAAAATCCAGGAGGGCACATGGAACCAGTTAAGAAGTCTCTGAACATTTCAGGGCAGGCAGAAGTCTGACTAAGGACTCCAGTGCCCAAGCAGTGATGTCCTGGTTGCTAAATTTTCTTTCTGAACTTTTATAAACTGAGTTGAGGATTTAGGAGCCTGCCAAGCCAGAAAAACTAGCCGTAGGAAACCAGGTACAAAAGTTCAAAAAGCCTTGCTCTTTATACTGATAGCACTAAAGAAAGTCTAGTAAAAGGAAAGACTTGACAATTCCTGTCCTATTTTAGTTGCCACAGTGGAGGGAAATGTATTTCACATCCGTATGTCTACCAGAGACATACAAATGGACTAGTCTTCAAACTCTGCCAGTTGAAGAGAGGGGCAATTTCTTCCTTCAGAAGAGTTACAGAATCAGAGCCTATTGGCTGATGGGCACGCCTTCTATTCATGCCTGGGAATCAAAAAGTTGTTCACACCTGTGAAAGCTATATAAGAAGTAGTAAGGACAGTTACACTTTCTGTTTTCTAGGAAACCTGCATTCTGTTCTCCAAAGGGGACTTATTAATTTACATTTTCCCTCAACAGTGAAGAAAAATCTCTTTCTCTCTCTATAACAGTCTCACCAGCTTTTACTTTTGTGTATGTCATAAAAGTCATGTTAAATGCCTTTCTCAGGAAAGACAGAATTTTTTTACAAATTGAAACTTTAATAAACCTGTGTGCCTATGAACCTGCTCTTTCCAAGGCCTTCAACTTTCTGTTTTGGAGGAAATTATTTTGTGGGTCATTTCCAACTTCCCTTGAAGTAACACCTTTGTTGTAACTCATCCATTTTGTAGTAGGCTGAGAACAAATTCAGATATTGCTAAAAATCATGGAATCAGTAATAAAAAAGAAAACACAGAGTATAACAATTTATCTCTTATTTCTTCCAGTAATATGTGTTATTCAAAGCTAGTCAGTGTTAGTTGAAAACCTAGAATTTGCTTCTCAATATAAATCACTAATAAATTAAGAGAGAATATCACTATTAATTATGATTAAGCACTTACCATAAATTATTGCATGGATGTACATCAATAATCTCAGTTAATACTAGGAGAACTCACAAGGGTTTTGAAATATTTGTTTTGTTTTGAATAAGGAAAGTATAGTTTAGGGAAGTTAAATTTCTTCCCAAAATATGTATATAGTAAAGAGTTGAATCATAGTAAAAACACAAATCTATAAACACAAGTTTCAGAGTCTGTGCTCTTAACGATAGCTTGTTTGGCTTGTCATAAAGAGTTCTCACTACAATTTTATTATTTATTCTTATTATTGTGACAGTGAACAAAGAAAACTATGCAATGGAAAGAAAATATCATCTCAAGCTTGTTAGGTAAATAGATCACAAAAATATGTGAAGTTAAATGAAAGCAGAACTTATGCAAATACGTAGTATTGTCCCATCACCTCTCTACCATTGTGGGAATCTCAGTGAGCCATGCCAGAGGAGAGAAACCCCACCCAGTGTCTCTTCGCCACCCCTAGAACCTCAGTCCAAAGGAGCCCAGGTGCCTGACCCATTCCCCTACATCATGGGATAAGTAGCTGGCAAAACAGGCGCCAGGGATTTGGCAACCTGCCCATCAAGAGGGACCCAGGTCAAATCCACTCTCATATGGGGAAAGACTTTGCATACATACTGCTAATTTATGATTGGTTCTGTTATACAAGTATAGACTTTGCAAGAAACCAGAAAACTGCAGGGGTAGCTATTTTGTTTTCAGATAATGTGAACTTCAAACCAAGAATGATCAAAAGAGATAAGGAAGGTAATTACAAACTTGTTAGTGGAAAATTTTAAGAGGAATCAATAAGAATAATAAATATATATGTGCCAAACATGGCAGCATTCAACTGTATAAGACAAATTTTAATAGACATGAAAAATCAAACAGGCAATAACACAGTGGTAACTGGGGTCTTTAGCACCCTATTGATGCAAAGAGATAGATCAACTATACCAAAAAATCAGCAAAAAATAATAACAGAATGGAACCAAATTTGTGAACAAATGGATTTAGTAGAGCTTTATAGCGTTCCACAAAAGAAGACCAGTATACACATTCTCCTCAGCTGTATATGGGACATTCTCTAAAACAGACCATTTACTAGCCCATAGAACATGCTTAAGTAAACACAAAGGAATTAAATTATCCCATGCATGTTGCCTGACCATAGTGAAATGGAATTGGAAATTATTCACAAAAAAACCCACAAAAAATTCCATAAACAAATGGAAACTGAATAATAACTTCCTGAACAACCAAAGTGTCACAGAAGAAACTAAATAATTTCTGCAATCAAATGAAAATGCAGATACAATTTTGTGGAACGTGTGGGATGCTAGGAAAGCAGACCTAAGAGGAAAATTTATAGCAGTGAATTCTCACATCAGCCAAAACAAAACAGGCACAAATAAACAACCTAACACTGTCCCTCAAGCTTCTAGAGAGGAAAACAAGTCAAGCACAAAGCCCAAAGAAGGGAGAAAATTACAAAGGTCAGACCATAAATTAGCAAAATGGAGACTAAGAAAACAACACAAGTAATTAATGAATCAAAGAGTTGGTTCTTTGAAAGAATAAATATAACTGATAAAGTCCTACCAATCTTATCAGAAAAGGGAAAGAAAAACTCAAATTCATGGAATAAGGAATTAAAAGGGTGAAGTCATTACAGATCCTGTGGAGATTCAGATCATCAATACCTATTTCAAATATCTTTACTCTCATAGCATGGAAAATGCAGAAGAAATATACAAATTCCTAGAAACATATGGAACACTGCATCAAAGTTATGAATAACCCAGTATCAATCAATGAAATTGCAAATGTAAGTAAAAAATTATCAACAAAGAAAAGCCCTGATTCTGATTAATTCACTGCTGAATTATACAAAATATTTCAAGAAGATTTAATGCCAATAGTCTTCAAACTCCTTAATGAAACTGAAAGAGATGCATTTCTCCCTAACTCATTTATGGAGGCAAGTATTACCTTGATACCAAAACCAGAGAAAGACCCAACCAAAAAAGAAAACTACAGGCCAATCTCTTTAATGAGCACAGATGCAAAAATTCTCAATAAAATACTAGCAAACAAAATGCAGTAAATCATAGTGAGGATCATACACTAAGTGGGATTTATCCCAGGAATGCAAAGGATGGTCAACATATGAAAATCAATAATTATAAAACACCATATGAATAGAGCCAAAGACAAAAACCATATGATTATCTCAACTGATACATAAAAGGCTTTTGATTAAGCCTAACACTCATTCATTTTTAAAACCCTACAGAAAATTGGAAAAGTTGGTCTTTACTTCAATCTGATAAAAGCCATCTATGACAAACCAAAAGCCAACATTATACTAAATAAACAAAACCTAAAATCTTTCACTCTAAAATCAGGAACAGGACAAGGATGCCCACTTTAACCACTCCTTTCCAATATAGTTCTAGAAACATCAGCAAGAGCAATTAGACAGGACAGAGAAATAAGTGGAATGAGGATAGAAAAGGCAGAAGTTAACTTGTCATTATTTGCAAATGACATGATGCTCCACATAGAAAACCTCAAAATATCTACAAAAACCCAACTAGATTTAATAAGCAAACTCAGGAGCATAACTGGATACAAACGAAATTCAAAACTTAATAGCATTCCTGTACACAAACAACAAACTCACTGAGAAAGAAATTGGAAAAAACACCTTTCATAGTAACATCCAATAAAATGAAATACTTAGGAATCAATCTAACAAAGGAAGTAAAATGAAATACTTAGGAATCAATCTAACAAAGGTATCTATGCATTGAAAACTGCAGTACTCTGAAAAACTGATTGAAGTGGGTATAAGAAAATAGAAAGATACTCCTTGCTTGTGGATAGGAAGAATCAACGTTGTGAAAGTGACCATGCAAACTTGTTATACATAGTTAATATAACCCCGATCAAAATACCATTTATATATCTCATGAATCTAGAGAGAACATTCCTAAATGAGAACAGACCTAAAATAACAAAGGCAATCCTGGGCAACAAAGGCAAGGAAGGAGGCATCACAATCCCTGAATTAAAATTATACTACAAAGCTACTGTGAAAAAATCAGCATGGTACTGGCAAAAAAACAGAACTTAGAATCAATGGAATGATTAGAAGATGCAAACACAAGCACACTCAGACATCTTATCTTTAACATAGGGGCCAAATATGTTCAGTGGAAGGAAGATAGCCTCTTTAATAAATATTGCCAGAAAAACTGGATTTCCACATGCCAAAGACTAAAACTAGGCCCATGTCTATGACCATGCACTAAAGTAAAAATGAATCAAAGATCTAATTATTAAAACAGAAACACTAAATTTACTGCAAGAAAAAGTAAGTAGAAATCTTCAAGATATACGGGTAGGCAGAGTTCATGAACGAAAACCAAATTGCACAGTAAACACTTCAAAGAATGAACAACTGGGATCTCATCCTATTAAAAACTTCCTGCACATCAAAAGCAATCATCAGCAGAGCGAAAAGAAAACCCATGAATTGAGAAAACATTTTAACCAAATGCCCCTCAGACAAAGGACTTACATTGAGAACATATAAAAAGTGAAAAAAGTCAGGCCCCTAAATTGAAAGACCCAATCCAAACATGGGAATCTAAGTGAATACACACTACTTAGATGAAGAAATACAAATGACCAATAAATACATGAGAAAATGTTCAACATCACTGGTCATTTGAGAAACACTGAGATTTCATCTCGCTCAGAATGAATGGTTGTCATTAAAAAACCAAACAAAACAAATGGTGGAGCTGTGGAGAAAAGGAACTCTTCTCCACTGATGTTGGGAGTATATATTGGTACAACCACTGTGGAAATCAGTGTGGAGATTTTTCCAAAAACTAAGATTAGATGTCCCATTCAACTCACCTATTCTCTTCCTGGGTATCTTCCCAGAAGAATTTAAAACATCATACCACAGTGATATATGTGCACCTATGTTTATAGCAGCACAATTTGTCATAGCTAAATCTGGGAACAACCTAAATGCCCACCAATTGAGAAATGGATTAAAAAAAGATTTGATATTTTTATATTGGAGTACTACTCAGCTATAAGGAAAATTAAACTCAAGGCTTTCATAGGTAAATGGATGTAACTGGAAACCATACTCAAAAGTGAAATAAATCAGACTTGCATGTATAAACATTACACTCTCTCCCTAGTGTAAGAACCTGAAAGAATAAATAAGATAAAAAAGGTACGATAGATATTGTGAAAAGTAAAGAACTGCTCAAAAGGAAAAAGCAACTGGAATGGGGGAAAAGAGAAAAGAAGGAAAGAAAAAAACTCTCTCTATATATACATATACGCACACAAGAAAACCTTTTAAGATAGGTTTTCAGTAAGGCAATAAGGGTGATCTCAGACATCCCATGTTCTTGCCTCAGCCTCCTGAGTCACTGGGTTTACAGGTGTATGTTGCTGTGGCCAGGTAAGGAGGTTACCTTCCCTAAAACGGTCTTCAGACTTGCAATGGTGCAAATTAAGTATGAAAATTTGGTACTAATTTTTATTAGTTCATTGAAATGAACCATCAGTGCTTATATTGTTTGATCAATTTTGCATGCCTCTATCTCATAACCTGAGCAACTGCTTTGAAGGTAATATTATGCCTTATAAAAACTATTGCTAATTTTCTATCATCTTGTTTTGAAATTCTGTACCATTTTTTGTATTTTTTAAAATTCCCTTTAAAATAAAAAGATAAATAATGTTAACACACAAAAATGTGGTATTTATTTGACTATTCAGAAGTCCCATCTTTTGTCCATTTTTCTACTACTGACTTTGTTTATGTCACAATTCTTATGACATGGAACAAATCTATTCATGTTACTCCTAGAAACATTGCCTCAAATTTTAAAAATCCCCACTCTGTCTAACATATTGAATTAAATACACTTTAAAAAATGAATAACAGAAGAGCCGCTTTCCAGAGAGGAGATTCTGATGGATAACGAGGAGGAAAAAGTTAACTCAGACAGAGAGGGCTGTACTCCACAGTGGGAAATTAGAAAGAGAAAAGAGGAAACCAGGTGTACCCAAGAGAAACTAAATGTGCTTTGTAATTGAGCTCAGGGCCAATTCAAAAAGAACAAGTCCATTATGAGAATCAAATACAAAGGTATATTTCCGACGAACTGCATGTGTTTTTGGAACTGTGGTTATAAAGACCTTAGGAATAAATGTGATGGGTGGTTATGCAGATATTAGCAACAAAAGAACACTGTGTGAGCTTTGGATATGCAGCCACTTGTGATTTATTTCTGAAGAGCTTGCCAGAGACTATTGTGATAGTCTCTGGCTTTGCAGTTATATACCAACTAGCGGGGCATGGATAAAGACCACTTAAGTATTATTTAGAAATGAAATGGCTACTACAAAAATTATAGTTGTATGTTAAAGAGACATTGGGCTATTTTAAGTCAACTGTTAGCTCCAGCGGCAATAATAAATGACGACAAATGTTAGGCAATGTTCTGGTAGATGGCATTATTTCAGAGTCTTGGAAAAGGTCAATGAGGACATAGTCAGCTGTCCAATCCCCGTTACAGATGCATGTCTAAGTAGTACTTACGTTGCCTGATACTTCAAAATGAAAGACAGTATTTTAGAGTCAAAGGAAACCTATGAACTCTAACAACTCAATGCAAAGGAAAATGGATAATAAAATTTTAAATGCCAATTAGTGATCTTTTTTTTTTAATCCAGTACTGGCACTTGGGATTAAACCCAGGGCCTCCCATGTGTGAGGCACCACTGGCCTGCACTCTCTGCCCATTTTATTTTGTTTTGAGATAGATTTTCAGTAAGTTGATAAGGCTGGCCTCAGGCATGCCAAGTTCTTGCCTCAGCCTCCTGAGTCATTGGGTTTACAGGTATGTATCACTGTGGCCAGGTAAAGAGTCTATCTTACTTAAAACAGTCTTCAAACTTGCAATGGTAAAAATTGAGAATTCAGAAGTATGAATAGGTAAAACAAGGCAAAAAAACTGACAATGACAGAAAGTGTTGAAGGAAGGAAATAAAAACAAAATTATTACTAACATATTCCTTGCAAGAAAATTTCAAGAACTATTAACATTTGAAGGAGGTTTTAGAAAATATGTGCTAGAGCTTCATTTCTGATTCGTGAAATCATATGCCTGAAGTCTGAGAAACTCTCTTTTATTAGTCAAAATTCTCCAGAGAGATTGAACCAATAGGATGAGTAGAGAGAAAGGAGAGGAGGAAGGGAGGGAGAAAAGGAGAGAGAAAGTGAAAGCGAGAGACAGACAGACATACAGAGACAGAGACAGAGAGAGGAACTTATTGAAGAAATGTACTTACATGGTACCGGATGCTGCAGAGCCCCACTTTAGGCCATTTGTAGACTGGTCACCATGGAAGCCAACATCATGGCTCAGTTCAGGTTGCAAGACCTAAGAATCAAGACAGCTAATGGTGTAACTCTTGGCCAGTGCCAAAGTTCTTGGGTCAGTTGATGATTATATTACTTTGACTGATTTTGCATGAGTTCCTTAGAAATTTCCTCCTTGCTGCTGCAAGTTCTGGAGACTAAAACGACTTGGGTTCTGAAGTCCAGTGACAGATGAGAGAGAGAGACAGAATTTATCTTCCCTTTGCATTTTTGCTGTCACTAGGTTCTCAGCTGATTGGCTAGTGCCCACCCACACTGGGGAAGGACAGATACTCCTTACTCAGTATTCTGATGCAAATACCAGTCCTTTCCAGGAACAAGCTCACATATATGCCTAGAAATCATGTTTTAATAGCTATCTGGATATCTCTTAATCCAGTCAAGATGACACCGGAAATTAACCACCACAAGTCTCTCCTTTGTCAGTATGGCACTCATAGGGATGTCATTAAGCCATACTTAGCATATAAGTGAAGAAAGTAACAAGGGAGAAGTGAGTTACCTGGTCAGAACCGATGGAGTCACTTTGTTCGTGGGTCCATCAGGTGACACCGGGTTTGGTTGGGGGAGGAGGCTGACTGTTATTCCTAAAATAGGTCAGTGGATAATTAAAGTCCTTCTCTCTCCTGCTGAGCGCATTCTTTCTTGAGCTTCCCCTAATCGCACAAATATATTCATACTTTGCTCATTCAGAAGAGCCTATACATATATCTTTTCCCCGAAATTATTTTTTACAGACCTGTTTTCCAGGTGTTTATAGTCTGTTATATATAGAAATATACTCTTTTATTAATTTACTCAATCTGTATTAGTCACCTACCTCCTGGTGAACTCATGCTAGTCATGAAAGAGATATCACACTGGAAAAGGTACAAATGATCTCTGCCCAAGATATTTTCTTATTGTGGTTAATAATGTCAAATGACCAAATAATAATAATAATAATAATAATAATAATAATAATGAACCAAGTTTTGTAGAAGGCCTTAGAAGATTCCTCTAGTCTTATGATAGTAGGATTCCTGGGAGAATTTGTTCTACACTAAAATCAGAATATTACAGTAGGCGTCAGCTAGCTAGAGAGAATGAAAATGTCTGGCTGTAAAAATGTGAAAACGGTGCTGGGTGTGGCAGTACACCCCTGTAACCCTAGCACTTGGGGAGGCTGAAGCAGGAGGCTTATAAGTTCAAGCCCATCTGGGAAATGATTCTGTCTCAAGATGACAAATTTTAAAAAGACTAAGGATGTAGTTCATGATGAAGGACCTGGATTCAATCTGCAGTACCACACACACCAAAGAAAGGAAAAAAGAAAGATAGGGAAGGACAGACAGATAGAAAGATAGATGAACAGAAAGAAAGAAGCAAAGAAAGCAAGAAACAAAGAAAGAAAGAGATGGAAATTCTAAGAGTGACAAACTGAAAAGTCTCTTATCATGCATGTGGCAATGACTTAAAGACAAAGAAATTACAAGAAATAATTTGAATGGTAGTTATTTACCTAGAGATACGTGACTGTGCCATTATACAGACAGATATGTCTATATGACTATAGTTTTCTTCTTTAGAAATAGATATTTCTTTAGATTATACTTCTAAGTATACAGAATTGTATACTATATAATATATATATATACAAGATACATTGTGTACATATATATTTAAAGAAGCAGATGACTAAGAAATTAATGTAGCTGAAACGTTTACTCATAAGTAGAAAGAGCTTTGGAAGAGAAGGCAAGCAGATTATCCTCTTTCAGAGACAATTGGGAGCCATATGGAAAACAAACAGTGTAAGCACCACAGAGCCCTTCCTGTGGCTGCCGACGAGCAGGAGGGCAGCGCTGTATGTTCACACGTATGTCACCCTTCTCGACCTTCTATAGAAGACAGGGTCCCGAGGGGCGTGCTGAATGGGAACAGGGAATGCAGCCACAATAGGAATATGAAGATGTGGTGCGTTTTCCCTGTTGACAGATTTTGTGAAGCCATCGCTTCGGCTGGCAAGCACCCAGAACAGCTGCTTTACCCTGGGGCAAAGGTCTTTGTGATACTCCAAAACTTCTCCCAACAGTGAGGCAGGAGAGTGAAGGTGATGTGCACTTTGGGAGTGGACTTCTTTTCAGAAGAGAAATACGCAATACTTATCATGTGAGAAAGTGTAGACGCCATGCGCTCCCCTTTGCCACCAGGTTCTGATGAAATGGATAAAAAAGCTGAAAAAATTCATATTAAAAAGAGAGAGAAAGAAAATCAGCTCTGTTGATCATGTTTGTTTTATTATGATTTAGTGATTACATATCTTATTGTTTAAAGATCAAAGTTGATTTCTCACTTCTTAGGTACATAAAAAGTGTACATGCAGGTGATAGTTTCTTTTTTTTTTTTTTTTTTCCGGTACCGGGGATCGAACTCAGGACCTTGCACTTGCCAGGCAAGCGCTTATGCCACTGAGCTATACCCCCAGCCCCGCAGGTGATAGTTTCAACCACAATTATGTTTCACCATTTCACAAGTGGTAAAAATAAGAAAATGTCTCATGAACACATTCACAAATTGACTCACCTGGATTCAAAATAAGGAACATGGTTTTTCTCATCTTGAAAACAGGAAAGAAGAGCAGGTGAAATCACACTCAAAAGCACATTTTGAAATGTTTCATCCTCTTAGCTATATTTTCTCTTTAAAATCTTCTGCATGTATGAATTTATCTGCATTAAATCCATATTAGGCTCTCTCACCATAATTCATGCAAATATATTTAAATAATAAAATACTATTTATGTTTATATTTACCAATCTATGTGCACAGAGGAAATATTAAAGTTCTGTAAGTGCAGTTCCTACTATTGCTATTAATGAAATACAATGATTTAATGTCATTATTTCAATGTTTTGTATAACATTTCCTATGCCCATCTCAAAGATAAAAGATTATCTGGAAATAAAGTTAATAGCTGTGCTCAATAATTAAATTTTATCTCACAAGACAAAAGCTTGAGTCTCAAGGTAAAATATTTTTCTTTCTCTTCTAGGACAAACAATTTGAGATTCATGCCTGGCAGAATCTTTATTAGGCAGTTACGAGGTTCTTTTCTATGGTTTTTACTAGAAAAGTAATCTATTTCTCATTTTACAGATGGTCCATAAGATTCTCAGGAAGGCCTGGTTGCTATTCCAAATAACTGGTAAGCAGGCAATACAAAGATAAAGAACAAGGTCCGTTGACCTGAAAGCTTTGATTTCCACTACACCATGTTTTGTGTTATGTATTCTAGTCTTTTTTTTTTTTTGGCGGTACTGGGGATCGAACTCTGGACCCTGCGCTTGCTAGGCAGGCGCTTATTCCACTGAGCTATATCCCCAGCCCCCTGTTTTGTGTTATGTGAAGCAAAGTTTCCTGCTTTGCTCTCCCTGATGGGTAAATGTTCTTTGTGAGATGTGTTCCAGAGGCTCCTCAGAAAGTCTCAGGTTCCTACTCATAGCTAACCGGAGCTGTAGTTACCTTAATAATCAACTTGTGAGGGTTTTCTGCGGGTTCCCTTTCGTCCCCAATTTCCTTCACCTCTGCTTACCTATGATCACGTCTGGAGACACCTGCAGGCAGCCTTAGTCTCAGGCTGTGCTACCTTAGAAGTTCTCTGTTCCTTCTCACTCTCTGCTTTTCTCCATTGCCTTTCCAATTATTGGCTACCGAGTTATCTACTTCCACTTAAATCTTTATCTCAAAGAGTGTTTCTGGGAAAACTCTAACTAAAAGAGTGGCTAGTTTTCATTTAGAAACTGTTTTTCTTCCATTTATCTTCTTCCAATGTCTTTGCCAACCTCCTCATTCCATCCTGCATCCTTTATTTCTTAATAGTACCCTTGGTTCCTGTGCTATCTCTGGATTCCCTTTCCTTTCTGTCAAAACCCATACTCACAAAAAGATACATTAATCTGATTTACTCTAGAGAATGGAGTCCTCACAACACGTAGGTTCTGAGGCCTCTTTCAGTATTTTCAGAACATCACTTATGCTGCCCTCAATGTTACAAAAACTGCTCATAAAAGTTAGTAATTTTTAATATTAGCATAGAAGCTTTTAGAGGCTGGTGCTAAAAACAGGATCTTGTTTAAAATCATGGCTAATAAATCATCATCTAGTTAATATTCTGGCCAAAACCTAGAAGACAGCAGAATATTTATGTACTAATATTTTTGTCATTGAAATTAATAAACTCAAAATGTTATGAGGCAGTCATGTTCCATATAACAATGTTTTAGTGAAAAGACATTACATATACAATGGTGGCCTCTTTTTCTTAAGGCCATAGCTCTATACTGTTTAGATAATGTGGTAACTTTTTTCTGAATGATTATAGTTTTCATTAGGTAAAGAGTTCCTTCTTATAACCAATACGCTACTATACGTTATTTTTGAAAACGACAATTAAAAGTTCTGCTAAGTGAAAAGCAACTCAGGCAGATAAAAATGAAGACCCTAACATACACAGTATAATTATATAGCAAAAAAGTTATCACAATTCACAGAAAAAAACTCAGATGGCCAACCTGATCCCATGTTTTAGGCTGCCACAGCTTAAATTCTGAGCTATAGATGTGATATTCACTTCACGGTTGGCAAGAGTCTGAGGGCATGGAATAAGCAGTGACATCACATAGCCCATGATCACACAGGAGACCACTCCAGGCAAACACATCAGAATGTCTAGTTTGTAAACTGCCTAGCAGACTTCAGTAAATAAAAACCATACATTGAATGGTTTCATCAATGGAAATGCCATGTTCATGACAGTCCCTCTCTCATTAACTTGTATATTTTGTCTTCATAAAGCAAATGGAAATCAACTTTTAAAATTAGATTTTGCTCTCAGAATTTAAGGACATATATGACAAAGATGCTGAACTTCCAAAGACAAAGAAGAAGATTTATATTCTCTTGATGATCTTCAGTTTCAGATGTTTACAGTAATTTTCTGTAGCAAACACATAGAGATGACACATTTCAGGACATCTTCTACACCCTTGATCTGATTTTGACAAAAAAGAGAAATACCGCAGAGCCAAAAAACGTTTCCCGAGTAGTTGTTCCAGTCTATTTTCTTTCTTGCCTGCCCTTTCCTTTGTGTTCTCTTCTTGGTCCTTCCTTCTTGCTCAGTGTCTTGATTAATTTTCTCTCATTGCTGAGACAAAATACCTGATGCCCAGAATTGAGGAAGGAAAGGTTTATGTAGCTCACAGTCTGTGGAGGTTTCAAACTGTACTTGGCTGGCTCCAAGGCAGAGTGGCACATGGCAGAGGGCGACAGTTCACGGTGGGGAAGACAGCAAAAGCAAGGAGAGCAAAAGGGAGGAGCCGTGGTGGGCAGCAGCCTCTTTCCCTCCCTTACATATGCAAACTATCCACCCCAGGGCGGGTGTAGCGCTCATATCCACAGTCCCAGCACTGGATTATGGGTCAATCATAAACTATAACATGCTGCCCCATGACTGCATGAGGCTTGGGGGGACACCCAGACACGAACCGTAACACTCACCTCCTTTGCTTCCATTCTTCCTTCTTTCCCTGTGTTTTTCCTTCTGGTTTATTTTTTCTATTTGTAAATTAGAAATTGTTTCCTTCAACATGTAAAAATCAATTAATTAATACATAAAGTGAAAGAAAAAAGAAAATCACTTAAAATTCCTTTGTCCAGTTTATTAACCTACGAGTAATAAATTTTCTAGATAACTTACTGTATATATACCAATGATTACACAAACAATTTTAAATAAATAATCTCTTTATTTCTAAATTCTTACAGGTCACTGGATCAACTTTACTACTATTTTTTGCAATTCACAACCTTGCTGGAGTGCAAAGGATGAAAAATTACTTAGAATCAATGTCCAATTTAAACTTTAAGAGGGCCCACAGGGGCTGCCTTACAGAGACACCACGGGGTGAGCGAGTCCAGAAAAACAGCCCTGATCTGAAGCTTCTGTGGCTTTTTGTTGATAGGACCAGGAAGCAACGACAAAAGACAAAAGAAGGATCCCTGTGCAGGAATTCATGTATGGGATCTGGGGCAGACACAGGAAGGTCAGAGTGGTCTGCTGCCTGACTGCCTTTAGGGCCAGTCTGAGTAATAAATGGGAAGACAGGGAAGAGCCAGAGCATACATTCCTTAAGACAATGTATTTTGATCCTACTTGGGCTGTCGCCCTGTAGGCTGACTTTAATCATGCACTCCAGGAGGTTTGAGCTAGTAGCTCCAAAGATCCCTTATCTCAGCACTTCCGTTTTATGCATACCTCTGGTCAATGCCCCCATGCTATTTTGGTACAACTGATCTCTTAGTGGCTTTCCATGATTACACTGCTTTATTTAGCTTTATGTGTTAGTGTTGATGTTATCTATGAAACAATTTTCGTCTTACTGTTACTTCTGATTTAAATAAACTTCTAAACTATGGTTCATTTTAACTTAATGAAAACAATATAAACAGCTTAAATGATGATTTTAGAGTCTAATATATTTATCTGTAGCTTATAACTCAGCATACAATAAACATTTCCTAAAAAAAAAATATGTCTTACAAATAGGAAGAGAAAACGTCAAACTATCCCCGTATGATATGATTCTGTATACAGAAAACAAAGACCGCTCAAAAGATTATCAGAACCAAAACAAATTCCATAAAGTTGTAGGACACAAAATCCACATAGCTTGTTTATACACTAATAATGCACTTGTTGAGGAAAAAATCATAAAAGCAATCCGATTCACAATCGTTACAAAAGATAACATGAAAGAAAATATCTAGGAATAAACTTACCCAAGAATGTGAAAGACTTGTACAATGAGCATCACGAAAACAGATTAAAAATATTTAACCTAAAGGTACAAAAAAATCGCAAGACTTCATATGTTCATGGATAACACGTATTAGTAACATGAAAATGTCCACTCTCCTCAGATTTATTTATACTTTCAATGTAATCTTCACCAAAAGAGCAGACATTATTCACAGTAGGATAAAATAAAATCCTAAAATTTATATCGAATCACAAAAGACCCTGAGTAACCAAACTAATCTTGGACAAAAATAACAAAGGTGAAGGCATCACAATCCCAGATTTTAAGCTACAGTACAGATTCATAATAACTAAAACAGCATGATGCTGGCATAAGCACAAATATATAACATTTAAGACAAAATAGATTAAGAGAAGCAGAAATAAACCCACACATTACAGCCAGTTGATTCTGGAGAAAAACAACAAAAGCAAATGCTGGGGAAATGGTAATCTTTCAAAAAATGTTACGAGGAAAACTGGATATTCACATACAGAAGATTGAAAATTGACCTCTGTCTTTTTCCATATACAAAAATCAACTTCAAATTGATCAAATATCTAAATGTAAAGCCTGAAACGACTGTAACATGACACTGCTATAGGGAAAAAATGGAAATGTTCTAGCGCATTAGCATTGGTATGGACTTTTTAGACAAGATCTCAAAAGAACAGACAAGAAAAGCAAAAAGAGATTAATGTGATTACTGTATTCCAGACTAATGAGCTTCAGCATAGAAAAAGAATCAGTCAACAGAGTGAAGAGACAATCTGTAGAATGGAAGAAAATTTCTGTAAACCATCTGACCCAGATTCATAATATATGAGAAACTCAAAACTTTAAGGCAATCTCTTCCCAAGTAAGCCAAATAAAAATGGCATGATAGTCTGAAGTTGCATTTCTCAAAAGAAAAGAAAAATATAAATGACCAACAAATACATGAAAAAATTAATATCATTAGCTGACAGGGAACTGCAATTTGAGACCACAATGATACATCACCTCACATGATGTATCCTAGTTTATTAAGCTAGGGTGTGAGCAAGAGGGAACTCAGCATTAGTGGTGGGAATGTAAATTAGCAGAGTATAGAAAACAACATGGAAAGTTTCTAGAAAACAAAAGGAACTACCAGATGATCCAACTATCCTGCTTTGGGTTATGCATCCAAAGCAAAAGGAAGAATGCTGGCACTTACATGTTTATTGTGGCACATATATGGAATGAACCTCAGTTGATAATGAAAATATGGTGTACACATAACAAAATTATCTTCAGCTATAATTAAGGATGAAATCCTGTCATTAGTAGCAAAGTAATGGTACTGTAGAATGTTATGTTATGTGAAATGATTCAGACTCAAAAATATAATTATTGCTTGTTTCCTTTTTTATGTGGATGCCACAGGAAAGTCAATCCAAATGTAGAGTGGTCACCACTAGAGGCTGGAATGGGAAGGTGAAAGGAAGATGAGAGGAGGTTTAATAATGGATTCAAGACACAGGGAGAGAGCAGAAATAAGTTCCAGGGTTCCTCCGCATAAAAAGATGACAACGGTTCACACCAGTCTGCTCTACACTTTATGCAGAACTAAAGGAAAGGAATTCAAAGGCCCTAAACATAATGAAATGATAGCAGAGATGGAAATGCTAACTGCCCTATTACACAGCACACATTTGTTGAAATATTGCACTGTGCCCTATAAACAGGTATAGTTATTATGTGTTACTCAAAAGTAAACAATAAAAAGACAGTCAGTCAACATATCTCAGAAACAAGATGTTCAAAATTATATCGTATAGATTATTTCACTCTCATTTAGATTTAGCAAAGAGTTCAGATTTTAAATGAGCATTATTACTTCTTTGAAGTACGAATGAATTTTTGCCAAAATTGTTAGCAATAGTATAAAGGTATGATATAAATACTTTTTTTGAATGCTTTTGCCAGCTTCTTCTCTAAAATTAGTAGCACATTCATACTGGAAATTGAAGAATGGTGCAATTCTAAATTAAAACTGGTTTGAATGTCAAACCAAGTAAAGACACCACTAGAAGTAGTATAGAGTTCTACTGCAACTCAACTAATGGGGATTTGCGGCAGGTGTGCTATTCATCTAACAAAAGTACGTGTGAAAACGTATCCCCTTACATAATAAGTCAGAAGCCTCTTGAGCAATCATTAAAAGAGGAAATTTCAAAATTAATGTTAATGATATGGTCAAAATAGATAAAACTTACTTACAAAAAAAACCCATTCCTTTCTCTGTAGCTTATTTTTCCTTTGTAGGACCATTTTTTTTTTTTAAATTTTGTAAAATCTTTTGTCTTTTTGAGACAGGGTCTTGCTATGCAGTTCAGGATGGTCTTGAGCTCACTTTGTAGCCCAGGCTGGTCTCAAACTCCCAACTATCCTCCTGCCTCAGCTCCCAAGAGCTGGGATTATAGGCGTGTGCCACCATGCCTGACCAGAAGTGTTTTAATTTGATAATTATTCCACTTGTTGATGCTTGACATTATTTCTTTTGCAATTGCAGCTTGGCCCAGAAACTCATCTATGCCTGTGTGTTCAAGGTGTACCTATTTTATCTTTCCCAGACTGACTGTTCCTGTTTTGACATTTACATTTTTTATACACTTTGATTTTAGTTTACTACATGGTGACATATATGGATCCAACTTTAGTCATCTGCATATGGAAAGCCAGTTTTCCCAGCACCATTTTTTAGAGAGACTGTCTTTCTGCAGGGTATATTTTTGGTTCCTTGGGCAAAGATCAGGTAGTTGACTGTTTCTGGAGTTGTTTCTACATCCTCTATCCTGTTTTATTAATCCACATGTCTGTTTTTGTGCTAGTACCATGATATTTTTATCACAGTAGCTTTGTAACTTAACTTGAAGGCCAGGATTGTGATGCCTCCTGCTTTGTTCTTGGGGACAAGGATTGCTGTTTTAGATACTTTTCTCATTACTGCAACAAAATACCCAATGCCCAAAGTTCAGGGAGGAAAAGGTTTACTTGGCTCACAGTTTGTAGAGGTTTCAGTCCATAATCAGTTTTCTAAGGCAGGGAATCACATAGCAGAGGGGCAACCCTTCATGGTGGCAGAAGATAACAAAAGCGAGGATAGAAGACTCTTTCTGTCCCTTACATTGTATGCAGGTTACCATCCTAGGGCAAATTTAGCTCTCACACTCTTAATCCTAGCCAGAACTACGCGAAACCAAACACTGGAGTAGTTTATTAATCACACATTTTAAATCCTAGCATCCTTCACACACTCTAGATTCAGCCACCTCTGAAAATGCCACATGATGTCATGAGGCATTGAAGGAAACTCTAGACACAAACCGTAGAGACTGCTTTTGCTGTTCTAGGTCTTGCTATTTCTTATAGAATTGAAAACAGTGGGTGCTATTCTTTGGACAGAGGACTAATATCTAGAACATATAAAGAACTCAAAAAGTATATGCCCTCCAAATAAAAGACCTAATCAAACATAGCCCACTAAATTGAATGGACATTTCTCAGAAGAGTACAAATGGTCAATGAATACATGGAAAAAAAAGTTCAACATCTCTGCCTATTATAGAAGTGAAAATTAAAAAAATAGATTCAATTTTACTCCAGAAAGAATGGCAGTTATCAAGAGATCAAATACTAAATGCTGGTGAGGATGCAGGGGTTCTGGGGGGAGGAACATTCTACATTGTTGGTGGGAAGCTAAACTAATACAACCATTATGGAACTCACTATAGAGGTTCCTCAAGAAACTAAACATAGAAATTTTATTTGATCAAGTTATTTCCTTTCTAGACATCTTCCCCAAAGACCTAAAGACATATTACAGTGATATATGCATATGCATATTTATAGGAGAACAATTCATAAGAGCTTACTAAATCTTGGAAGTGAAAAATGTAAGTATGTATGTATATGCAGCATATCCAACATAGTTGTACTACTGACTTAGGTCACTTTATTGTAAGGAATAGTTGATGATTAATTGTTTGATCAATTTTGCATGTCTATATCTATGTTCCTGAACATACACTTTGAAGTTATCAATATGTAATGCAACAACCATTGTTGATTCCCTGTCACCTTGTCTGTAACTCAGTTTTGATTGTACTATTCTTATGCTACTTTGTGTCTGTTTGTTAATATGTTTTTGTTCTTTTAATTTTAAAATAACAAAAAATAAATAAATAAGTAAATCTTGGAAGTGGCTTATATGTCAAACAACAGACATGGATAAAGAAAGTTGGTATTCGTACACAATGGAGTACTATTCTGCCATAACAAAGTACAAAATTGAGTCATTTGTAGCAAAATGGTTCCATCTTGAGGCCATAATATTAAATGAGAAGTAAGTTTTTTTTGTTTTTGTTTTTGTTTTTTTTGCAGTACTGGGGATTGAACTCAGGACCCTGTGCTTGCTAGGCAAGCGCTTATTCCACTGAGCTATATCCCCAGCCCCCGCCATAATATTAGATGAAACAAATTAGGCACACCAGTTTAAATATCATATAGTTACTCTTGTATCAGAGACACAAACTATAAAGAAGAAGCAAAATAAAAGATAGGTGCTAGGAACTAGACCTTTTGAAGGGGCACAAGAAATAGGAGAGAAGGAAGAAAAAGAAGGATTTGAAAATAGAATTGTCACATACAAATAGAAACTCCACAAGGAATGTAATCATGGACCACTGCAAACATGTTCTAATAAAAAATTAAGAAATGGAGAATGAAACTTTCCTAGGGAGGTGCTCTTATTTACTCAGCCCGAGAGGCAGGGTGGGGCCAACCGAATGTGAGCAACATTAAGAAGGAGAAAAATAGTGTTTTTGTTAAAAATAAATCAGAAAGTTGTTTGCTTGCTTCAAAAGTAAACTTTAAAAAAAGCAAAAAGGTAATTCCAGAAATGTTTTGAGCAATCATTTGCAACATTAGAAGAAGTATATTGTTTCCTGGGGTGACATCCTACACTGGGCATATCTCATCCAATAATTCAATCACAAATTTTTAATTCAAAAAAAGCAGCCTGTTTCTTACATTCACACCCAATACATCTTTAAAGCTTTGTAGAATATAACAATTATTAAAACATTGCCCTATTTTGATTAAATAGTTATAGATATCATTATATAGATTGGAAGTCAAGACACAAAAAACTGGCTTACCATAAATATTTATAGACTGTAGTATGGGAAGAATTGTTTTGGTGCCATCAAAATCCCAGTTAAGGAGCTAAAGATGGATTCATTTTTAGAATAAACTAAGGCTTCGTAAGACACAGGAACAAGAAGGCAAGACAACTTTGGTACCAGAAATTTAGCCACCAACATTCTCAGTCTCACATCCTTTCAGTCTTTTTCACTACAGATATATTTTCTCTACTGTCTGACCCGTGCAGTAAGAAAGCATGTCAGTTAGGAGTGAGTAAATTCATTTGTGACCATTTTTGCTTTCTAGAGAATCTGATCTCTGTCAGACCCAAGGAACCTCTGGAGAAAGATACTACTGACCCCCTTTCAGGTTATGTAGCCTCCCCTGAACTGATGGAGTAGTTGGCCCCCTGGGGAAATTGGGCATGCAAGCAACTAGGCTGCAAGAGATGAGCAGTTTAGGAAGGGTAGGCAGTTTCCAAAGAAAAATAGAGAGGCAATCAGGTTCTTTGTTGTCCAGTATAGTTATCTACTTTATTCTTAGCCCTAAGCTTGTTAACAAGCGGAAAGAAAAAGTAAAATTCAGTCTTTTAAAACCGCTTATAGTTTAATGGCACTAGAATGACATTTATTTAATAGACCATAATACACATTTGAAACCTTACATTTTAAAAGGATTAACAATGAACTATTTTGCATTAATTACCTGGTGTTTTACAAAGTGTAACAGCATCATTAAAGTATGGCATTGGCAGATCTTTCAATTTCCCTCATGGATGCCATTCGTGGAAGTATGTACTGCAAGTTTTCTAAGTATCACTGTCTGTTCTTAATGCAAAGTACATAAAGAAGTAATCAGTTGTCTAATAAAGCTAAATAGTCCTAACAGCTGTACCTCTCAAGTTGTAGATATATAAAGAAACATTTATTTTAGAGCCCTCATATTAGATACACTAAAAACTGCAGAAATGTAATAACTAATCAATTTCTTAGCTGTTAAAAATTTAAAATTATACAGTGTTTACTATTTTTTCATTTTGAGTTGATAATCATTGACTTTAGTTATACAAATTGTAAAAATTCATATACTTTTTGATGCTATCTTACCAAAAAGAACAAAGTCATCTGAAAGCAAGTGCTAACATTTCTGTCCTAAACCTGGGCTATCACCCTATGGGATGAAGATACCTAAATTAACCAGGATTATAGAGATACAATTTCTTCATAGACAGAACTGATTTTTTCTTACCACAATGAATTGTACCTAAAAATACTAATGTACAAGGAAAAATAGTAAACGGGGAGTCTCTTATTGGTTATGTTGCTTCTGTGAGAACCAATGTCTGACAAAATAGTTGATTATTCTGTGTTTAAGAAATAATTGTTAGATTTTTAATAAAGCTGTGCACATACACTCAATGATTATCCATAATTTCTATTGATGAGACATTGAGAGTGCAACGATAGTTACTGATGGCTGGGGTGAGGACAGTGTGGACAGACAGAGTTGGAAATGAGTGCAATGATGCATGTAAACAGGAGAAATTAATTCTGTAGGGTTTTTTGGAATGATAGGTAACTATAGTCAACAATAATGTACAGTATATTTCAAAATTTCTATGAGAAAACTGGAAATATTTTCACCATAAATATATGAAAAATGTTTAAGGTTATAGCTATGTCAATCCTGATTGATAATTATATAATATACACATGTAGCAAAACATCACAATACATCCCCAAAGTAAGTAGAATTATTACATGTGAATAAAAACACAAAAAATGACAGCTATTAATAATGTTGTGATGTGCTACATTCGCGATCCATAGGCTCTCTCATTCCCTACCTTATTAGTATAAAAACATTAAGAGAGTGATACCAGATATTGGACCAAATGATTAGCATATTTTGGCTTTCTATAGAACCATTATAACCTGCATATTAGAAGTTAATACCAGAGAAATGAAAAATTAGGTAGATACTAAAATAGTATTGATTAGAGTGAAGCAAAGATTTTTAGATGCAAGGAGAAGTTGGTCGGTATAACTGATGGGTAAACTGGATTCAGACCACATTCAAAATATGTACCTTACTTTATAAAACGTCATTTTTTTTATTCATCCATCAGTTAGTTGGTAGATCTTATATGGTTTGCATTTATCATTTGTTATGAACAGCACTGCAACAACCATGAGAGCGCAAATGGCTTTTACCATACTAACTTCATTTCCTTTGGACATATACCCAGATCTTGTTATCTCTCATTTGTTTTGACAAATGTTGGAAAAGACTTGAAGAAAAACCTTGTCAGTGGGAAACAAAAACCCAGCACAGCCATTATGGGCAATGTCATGGAGGCTCCTCAAAGATTTAATAAACCTACACTATGAAACAGCAATCTCAATACTGAGAGAAAAAAAGAATTTTGAATTTTTCTCTTTACTATAAATATTGAAGAAGACAATGTTTAATTGGATGTAAATATTTCAAATATTTGTACCCCATATGTAGGGAACTACCTAAATATAATTTTACATATCTTTAAAAATAACATTAATTTAAATTATGAAGAATCTCTAGAGTGCAGTATTCATTTCTGTATCTAACAAATAAATGAAATCAGATAAATTTCATTTTTCAATTTTTCAGTTCTCCCAATTATATTTTTTGTTTAATTCTAAAGTACAAAGAAAAAAAGTACTGTATATTTGGATACATTCAAAACTGGGAAAGTATTTACTGAATGGGCCATTGCACTGGTACTGTAGTACTTCATAGTTTCTAAAATTTTATTCAATAAAAGTTGAAATTCTATTTCTAAGGACCGAAACTTTCCTAGCATAGTAAATTAGGAGCCTATCTTCAGCTTGCTACCACTAAGTTTTTCAGGTTCCAATGGATTCACATTCAGATCGGTTTCAACTCTTTATCCAATTAGTGGATTGACACTGGATCAATCATGGTTTGATTGCTTTAACCAATTACATATGCAAATTTGATTGTATTAATTACACTGAAAAAATATTTTGCAATTGACAAAATATTAATGATACACATTAATCCCATTTGATGGACATTATGTTGTCACTTAGCAAAGAATCAAGAAATTAACCACTTTTGAATGGTAGGAATCCTTCTTATGCCCAATGAGACAGTAAACATTTAAGGTTAGGAAAAGGCAAACTCATTTTTAAGGAGTCGGGGTTCTGGCAATGACCTACTCCTAGTCTAATGAAGTTTTAGACATGAAAAATGTTAATAATACTAGCGGAGTTCTTGGGCACAATTTCCTGGGGCGAATTAAGAGCAAAACAGAAGCAGCCTTCAACTGTAACTTCATCTGTTGTGAAATCCTCTTTGTTTTGCTTTTAGAAATCCCCAAACATTCCTTCTTCAAAATCTCCTTTATGTTCTAATCCAGGCCAGCATAATCTTACACTTTAAATATTTAAGTAAAGCATCAGCAAAGTGAACCTTTCTTTTCAACCTGCCACGGCAATTTTCTGTGTCAGTGTCAAAAACTTCAAGTAATCTATGAAAAGAGTATATGTCATGTTATTCTTCTTTGTTAAAGCAAAGTTCAGACCCACAGAATGTAAGAGCGACGATGCCAGCTGACCTCATTTTTTATTTGAGTATTTCCTGTGCTCCCTAAAGCTGGTGAGAAAATCCAGTAGCCCAGAGAGCAAGAGCCGCACTCTGGCATTAAGCTTCCTGGGCCAGAAGCATTTCCCTCATGAATTACCTGGCAAATCTAGGAATATAACTGCTTCCCAGTTACTCCGTGTCTTCAGAGGGATTAAGTTATGTAGTTTGACTGAGCGTGGTGTTGTGTGCCTGTAATGCCAGATGCAGGAGAATCACTATGAGTTCAAGGCCAGCCTAGGCTACATACTGAGTTCAAGCCCAGCCTGAACTACAGAGCGAAACCCTGTCTCAAAAAACAAATAAACAAACAAAAAACAAAACAAATTCTGTACCTGGCAGAGTTTTGCTAGTTTTCATAATTTAATACATAGAAAGCATTTAGAACTGTGCCAATCATAAACTAAATATTCCATTAAAAAATAGTATATTTTTCCTCAAAACTAATGCTTTTCTGACCTTAATTTCTATAAAATAGTGCAGAACTCATTGTTCACATGACCGAGAAATAAATCAACCTTTAGCCTTATAATTTAGAGTTTACCCCTAATCAATATTTTAATGTGTCTTGAGACAATTCTGAATTTTAACAAATTACTTATGAAATAATAATCATGGCTCTGAATGAACCTCATGGGAGTATGATTTCTTAGCTTTTTCTCTAGATCCAATTGTCATCTGAATTTGAATATCAGTATTCCTCTCCATTGTTTGGGTAATTCTTTACTATCTTAGTTATCTCATGCTATCTAACAAACTTCAAAAATAGTGACAATAATTTGCTATTTCTCACGTTCATGTAGACTGACAATCACTCCTGCTCATTCTTTCTGAAATCAATTGTTAGGTCGAAGTTACCTGACAGCTCAAATGTCATGAGCACATACAAGATGGCTTCACTGATGGCTTGGTCTGCAGGTGGAATTTCTGAAATTCCTGGATCTTGGCAGGTACTCTCTGTCCTCTCTCATTTCGTGTTTTTCACCATTCAGGTCCTCTTTTCCCCGTGTCCTTAATCTAGTAAAAGCAGATTCAGTCACTTGTGTAACATTTTATTCCCTAAAACCAGTTACAAGACAGCCCTAAATTCCAAAGAAGGGGAAATGGGCTCTGGTTCGTATGAGAATGATGATTGCAAATCGCAATAAAGCTGTGATGAAATGTGATAGCCATTTAAAAAAATGGTGTTATGGTTAATACATTGTGTCAACTTGGGGAATCTGGAGGTTTAACTGAGTGACTCAGCAGGAAGCCAGGGTGCTTACTTTGTAAACATCCTGAGCCTGTGGAAGAGGAGGGCATGGAGATTGTGTGAGAGGTTCAGGATCCCTGGGTGGGGGTAGGCTGTTTACAATGTAGGGGAGAAAAGGAGGCTGCTTGCAGCCATTCCTTCCTTTTGCTTGTGGTTTTTGCTGTGCTGTGCTGCCCTGAAGTTTGCCCTCTGCCGTGTGCCACTCTGCCTCAGAACCAGCCAAGTATGGACTGAAACCTCCACAAACTGTAAGCTAAATAAACCTTTCCTTCCTTCATTTTGGGTGTTGGGTATTTTGTTTCAGCAACAAGAGAAAAGTAACCAAGACAAATGGCTTGTCTTTTGGACTCAGAAATTTGAATCTTTCTTTCCTGCAAAATACACTCTTTTCCTTCAATTCACTGACTCCATTCCCTTTTATTCTAATTGTTTCATTAACCTCAACATTTAGAATGTTATTTTCACATTTAGGTATGATTGTGGATGAGAATCCTTAGGTGCTTTTTCTTACTCTGGCTCTTCTTGATCTACAGACCTGTGGAGTTTAAAATAAAAAAACTACCTCCTGCAAATCGAACCCACAATCGAAACAGAAAAAGACTCTAATCTCCACTGCACTGCACATCAAAAAATAAATAAATAAATAAAAGGCCCACAGTAGTCACTAGTTCATGCCAGTTCTGAGCTTCAGGCAAACATGTTTCCAGTTTTCTCTGCTGCACAAGCTTCCCTGTCTTTCCCCCAACCAGAGCAACCTTGATCAGCCACCAGGATCTGTCACCTTCCTGTACTTGTGCCTTGAGAATTCCTTCCAAAAATTATGATGCATGATCCCTGTCTGTCCACTCTTGGGCTCTATGTCACCTTTACTTGAAGGCCAACATTGACAAACCTAAGGAGAACTGATCTACTCTCTTCGTACAGGTATATCCTTCCTGAAATGTACTCCCTTTCATATTTATCTTCTATTTCTATTTATTTGCCGAACTATTCCATGCTTCTCTCTCTGTAATAAAAATTTCTAAAGGCACAGAATTTGATTCTTTGTTATTCATGAAATCATGCCCCATGCTTTATATAGAATCTAATCCTTGGAAGATGATCATTAAGTGTCTGTTAAACAAATTAGTGGAAGAGCTCTCACAATTTACTCTGTGAAACAGATGCTTCCCGTTGTACACATAAGAAACTTAGTGACACCAAAATAGAGCAGAACCCAATTTCATCTCTTTAATTGAGTTATTTTCACAAATTTCCCCTTCTTTATAGATGGAAAAAGAATAGTTGTCCTTCAGAAGGTTGACATTGTTTCAGATATTTGCTTTCTTGCATCAGTTCACCATTTCATGTAACTTCAGGTCCTATTAAATCAGAGAACTCAAGAAGAATGCCAGCGACTTTCACCTTGTCTTCTTTTCTGCAGACAGTGTGTATTATTTAATAAGTGAGCAAATGGAAAGTGGCAGATGAACCCCCACCCCACGATGAGGAAGGAGACATTGAATGCTTGCGCTCTGTCTTGCTTCCAGTAGATTGTGTACTCAAACTTATAACAAACCCACAGGTATATTAGAAGTCCTGCTTTGTGTATGAAGATCCTATGTCTTGATGGCTACTAAATATTAGTAATTCCAGCTCAGTTTTATATTGTCATATTTAAAAGTATATGAGTTACAGTAGACTAGATCAAACTTCTGTTTCTGTAATGTGTTTAGATTCTTTTCTGTTCCTTCTTCTCTTTTCTTTCAACCTTTTTGCCTTTTTTCTTCCAGAATAGTAGAAGGACAAAGCCACATAACAGAAATATGCTCGATGTAATGATTTGTTGTATAGTAAAATTATTTAATACTTTCTGTAAGCATTAATAGCTGAGTTTTTAGGTAACCTAAGTATCAAGCATATAATTTAACAGAAATAATATAATTTTTTTACTCAGGACAACACTAAAAGCATTTCTGCCATTAATGCAAACTATATGATCACAAGTAAGAAGTTTTTAGCAGCAATTCACAGAATCATCAATTCATATTCCCCTTGTTATACTTTTTTTTTAGATAGAACCTCACTATGTAGCTCAAGTTGACTTCAAACTAACCGTTCTCCTTCCTTAGCCTCCCAAATACTGGAATTACAGATGTGGACCACCACATATGGCTCTACTCAACAGTGCCTATTTTAAAGGAAGGAAAATGATCTGTCACATACTAGAAAATCCAAGAGGTGGTTTAACACAGAGTTACAGGCATTGTACGAGCAACTACTCAAAGATGTCTTTAAGACAAATTGGCAAATTATGTTGAGCTGAATTAAAGTGTTGTATTTTAGTTGAAATAATTTCTATGCACTGTAAGCGATCCTACATTTAATGATCATATATATTCTTGGTTATATCACTATTTGTACAACATTGAGAAATTTGTATAAATTTTTTCATTGCTTGCCTTACCTGCACATGCTAATAAGGTCTACTTTAAGACCATTATGAGTAATTAATAAGGTAGTCCATGAATAGTGTTTATCCAGTTCCTAGAAAATGGTAAGCAGGAAATAAATGTGAACTACTACTATAATTGCTACAATTTCAATTTTAAAAGAAAAAACTTGAGGTCTATTTTAAACATAATTTTCACCCATTTCAAGTAATCCAATGATTTTTAAGACATTACTGAGTTGGTACAATGATCACCATAATCCATTCAATTTTTATACTTTTTCTGAATGTTTCTAATTCACATGAAATGTGTAAAATGGAAAATAGGATGGAGAACACTATGAGTGAAAGCATATATGTGCAGGTAAATAAATATTACTCAGTACATAGAAATGTCTAGAGAAAGTTTAATCTTCCTACAAATTTTGAAGTTGTAAAATAGTCACTGTTTTAAAACAATTTAGGAATTAGTTTTTTTTCTATCACAAAAATTCATAAATGCTGTACAGTAGCCACTGAGATACATTCAAAATATTGCATGCCTATGTGTGAGTTCATGCATGTATTAACAGCAATCAATATTTCTTTCCAAAATAAATCAATATTTTTCACCCTGGAGATTTCAGGTTTTGTAATGTTTTCATGGTAAAAGAGCCTTAAAATGTTCATTACTTTCCCTAGTGCTTCTCTATTGATAGGCAAAAACATAAGTGATGCTGAGAAGTGGGCATAAAATAAAGAGGGAAAATTTATGTATTACATTTAGCACACTCTTGTACATGCTGATGGTTCCCTATAACTGTATACTAATATTTCTCTCCTTTTATTCTATAAATTATCATATGTACTATAGAATCATTGTTTACAAAACTGACCAAATGAAGCTGAAAAAGCTTATATTCAGGGCTTGTAATTTGCAAAATTTTTTACTGTTTTCCAAAATTAATAGTTCTTATTATTTTATGAGAATTGATTGCAGTTTTATACTATTATTATTTTGTTCCTGTAAAAACTATGAAAAATGCGATGTTTTACTTCCAGTAAATAACATAAATATGAACTCTGAAACATGAAATATTCTGGTAAAAGAACTGAATATTTCACACAGAGGGCCCCTCTTCTACTAGACTCAATTAGAATATAACTTTACTACCATACTGGTTCAAAGCTTTCTTTGAGTTTTGCTTTTCTTTTCTTCTTTCTTTCCTCCTTTCCTTCCTCCCTCCCTCCTTCCCTCCCTCCCTACTTTCCTGCCTTCCTTCCTTCCTTCCTTTCTTTCTTTCTCTCTTTCCTTTGTTTTAAATTTTCTCTGCTGCTGTAACCAGAATCACTAGTCACAATTCTGATTAACTCCCTCAAATAAGCACTGCCATTATAACTTCCACTATGTTAAGTAAATACTAATTACACACTACAGTTCAAATTCTGCCTTTGAATTTGAGTAGTTTACAATTGCTTCAGTTAAACCTGAATATCTAACAGATTTATTAATAAAAATATTTAACCCTGAAAGTTATACACATATAAAATGCTATTACTTTTTTTCTATGACTTTCAAGGTGAAAAAGCATACAGTTAAGTGAGACCTTAAATAAGTGTCACAAAGAAATTCTATGAGGACATTTCTATTTAATATTGAGGCTCCCATAAGTAACACTCAAAAATAAGAAGGATTTAATATCATTGATAATTCAGTGTTTAAATCTTTGTTTTTGTGGTATTTACTCCTTTGGCCATGTATTGAGATTCCTTTAGAGTAAAAGATAAATTTCATAAGCAAAAAAAAAAAAAAATTACACCCAGTAAAGTTTATCTCTTTACTGGGAAAACACATTTCGGGAGTTACGAGAAACAAACGCATCTTGAAACTTGCAAAGGAAGTTTATCTACAAGTCAGTATGTTTCTCATAGGACACTGACATAAGAAAGTGTTTATTTTTACTTTTCATGTGCAAGAGTTTCAAATAGAGTGGGAAACTCTCCTTTCCCCATAAAAAATCAAGTTAAAAAAGAGAATGAGACCCAAAATAAGTGAAGTCATCTGTCTATGCAAAAAAAAAAACCCAATTATATATTGATGTTTACAGCAAGCAATACTTATAATAGTCAAAGGCTAGAATCAACTCAAATATATATTAGTGGGGAGTGGATAAACAAATGTGGTATATCCATACAATAGAATATTATTAGATCATAAAAAGGAATGAAGTAATGGTACAGGCAACCTTGAATGCATTACTTTAAGTTAAAGAACCAGGCACAAAAGACCACATATTGATAATGATAGTTCAGAATAGGAAATATATCTTCACAAAAAGTAGATTACTATCTGCCTTCAACTGTTATATAGGACGGGCAATAGGGTGTAAAAACTATAGGGTGTGGGGTTTCTTTCTAAAATTATGAAAGAAAAATTTTGTGATGATAGTTCATATCTGCAAATATTGTGAAAATCATTACACTGTATACTTTAAGTAAATAAATTACACTTCATGGGAAATATATCTCACTAAAGCTGTTACATCTAAAAACAGAATGAGAAATTTATACAACAGCAACATATTCCAAACCTAATTTTTAGGAATGTCTCAGAAGTTTGGATGAGCATAGCAGTAGATGTTGTGTTTGTGTATGTGTAGGCATTTTATTGATTATTTTCCAGAAGTATAGTACTTTAAATTATCATTTTAATATAGGTTCACACTGTAGGGTAATCTATTTTTAGACTAGAATTCACTGAAAAATTACTTTTGATGTTGAAATACATATAAATAAACTACAATGCTTTTCATACATATTATTTGTCAACACATTTTCCAGTCATAATAAATTAGGAGAATCTGATGCTCTGAGCAGTTGCATAGCACCACGCTATTTAAAGCTTGAAGCCCAGCAGGAATTTTTTTTAATTTAGTATAATTTTAAACATTACAAAAATAGCTCTCTTACAGCTCCCCTGCTGTGTCAGATTGTTGCCAAGGCTTTTTGTAATACGTTATCACTAGAGTAACATCCTTCTATAAATATTGCATCCTTGATTCTAATGTCACCCAGAATAGCAAACAGCATAAAGGATATAGAAAGAAGAAACATAGAGAAAAGAAATGAATATTATTTTACTTTTCTGTATTTTATAATCACTGCAACTTCTACATCAGCATTTCTTCTTATTTACCTTCACATTTTCCAAATCTAGAGATTGGTTTTGTGTCCCAGAATATTTTTTTCTCAAAAGCAGACATTTCTTTAGAAAATTAAGCTCAGTTGAACAGCTGCTCTGTCATTTGGTGTAAATAAGTAAATAAACAAATACATATCATTGAACTTTATTTAGAACCCACTTTCTTACCAAATATCAACTGTTCTCAGATTGCTCATTTGGGTGGCACATTCCATCAATTTATTTGCTCTGCATATTTTACAGACAGAAACCAACAATGCTTTGGAAATAGTCTCCATCTTAATGCCAGTTCTAAAGATGGAGTTGACATAGTTTGTTTTGCTTTTTTTTTTTTACTGTAAACTTTTAATCTGTTAGTTTTCTGAGGAAAATTTAGTCCACATGTGACTACTTGTGCATTATATTCTATTCATTATACTGCGTTTTAAAGGAGTTACTTGAGATTCTAACTCAAATAGCTTTTGGAATAGGACTTGGAAATTGGTTTTTAATAAGCTCTTAAAATATTGTTCTTAAAAAGAGGAAGTCATTATTCTCAGCCTAAAGTAACAAAAGCCCCAAAAGGCTCAAGTTCAACTTGAAATATTAAACCATAAATGCTCAATGATTCTTTCATCTAATAAAACCAATTTGGCATCCATTGCTAACATCCTGCCTTTGGGGAAAGGCCCTAAGAGCATCTAGCTATGAGGGCTGCCAACTTTATATGATAAGAAGAAAGCAATTCGTGGTGACTACAGAGTGACTTTTAATCCCTGGATGATAATCTGTGTTAGATTGATGAAGGCTGATATATGGGCCAAACTATTGTGTTCAAAGCCTGATGAGGCTTTCTTATGTGTTAAGTTAACACCAAAATATGCAGACAGAAAGTGAGCTCTTAGATGACATCGTAGCTCATTCACAACATTAGATTGAATCTGAGGAGCAGCTGTATGCTTGCTGGAAACTTCATCACCGCCATCCTCTTACACTCTGTGTAGGGAAGTTACAGAGGGATGTCTGCAGCTTAACTGCAGGAAATGAAAGTACAGAAGACAGGGGAAAATTAAAAGAGAAGTCAAAGAGTGCTGCAAATAAGTCTGCGATTTAAATATCTTGGCTATTCGTATTTATAAGAGTGAACTAGAACTGAAAACTACAGCTATAGTATATCCTAGAGAACAACTGAAAATTGGTAATTAATCCGTAACTAGTAAGGAAAGCTATCTCTTGGCTATATGTAACTCATCTCTGAGGGATCTTATCTAAGATACACAGGGAATAAGCCCAGTTTCCCATAACACACTCCTAATTTCTACCCTTCATGACCTTCCCCATGCATCTTTAAGGATCTTAAATCCTATGTATAAAAGTCATTTTGTTTGGTTTTTTTCTGTTAACTTTCCCCTTTCTTTTAGATCTTTATTACTCATACAATTTATTTTTTAACATTATCAGATTTTCCTATCTCTGCTCACTTATTCCTGTGAGAGGCATTTCCTATGCATTTCTGCACTCTATGGGACCTACGCTGGAGAGCACTTTAATCGTATTTACTCATTTTGAGACTGACTATGGTTTCTAACACTCTCATAGCCTTTCTATGTTAGTATCAATATATCCAGATTTAACCTAATCCCGGTAACTACTTTCAACTTGTACTTCTAGAAAATTGAAGTAATATCCAAAAAGCTAATGAAACTAATGGTATTGACATTAGGTTTAAATTGCCTTACACTCTTTGAGAAGCATGACACTTCAGAAAGACAATGTTTACCTCAGGAAACCATATCACCCAGAATTCTTGTTCATAGATGTAAAATTGCTTAAAACTGCAAAATATGAATTATAGAAATTTAAGATGCATTTTGAACGTGTCTGTTCTTTTCCCCTTAATATATGCACTAGCATCTAAGTCCAGGTGCCACAAACCTAGAGGCAAAACATACTTTCTGTGTGTTGAAAATATGTGACCTCAGCGGAACAGATTGAGAAAAAATACAGTGAAGGAAAACAAGTATGAATGAAGCATTACAAAACTGACCAGAGCTTCCAAAGGAAACACAGTTTGCTGTGCATTAATACTCATGTTGTGGTCAGGCAATGTGGAGAAGCTATTTTCATGATGTTCTGCTTGGAATGAAAGTGGAAGCATGCATTTCAAGCGCCTTCCCAATACTGCTCCTTCACTGGTCAAGGTCATCACAGGGCCACAACTCTCGCATGCTACTTCATTATGTTACCTGGATTCTGTAGGCATTCGCCACTATCATCAGTACTGCAGTCTTCTTCGATGTGAGTCAGACATATGTGGGATATGCTGACAGGTGACCAGACCAATTAACAATTGGAATGTCCCTGGCCCTGTAGCTTTGGTCCAATAGAGAAACACTAGCCTAGAGGCAATGCACTTCAATGTCAGAACTTGAAAGACCCAGCATAAATACTTCAGTAGGCCCAAAGCCTGAGCAGGCAGAATACTGTAGAACCTGGGCAAAGTGATGCATCTCAATGATCTTCTCCAGGAAAGATCAGCATCTCCCCCCAGGGATTACAACAAGGTGGCTCAGAGACAATAGTTTCAACTGAGCAGAAAACATGATGAGAACAGTATGAGCAGATTTATAAAATGTGTTTGAGAGAGACTCTAGAAATAAAACATGAGAAATAAACATATTTGTAGAAGTTATTTAAAGACAAAAATCTAAAAGCCACACTTTCGCTTTAGAACTTTAGAACAAGGTGGAGGAGGAGGAGAGAAGCAAAAGGAGAAGAAGGAGAAGCAGAAGGAGAAGGAGAAGGAGAAGCAGAAGGAGAAGGAGAAGCAGAAGCAGAAGCAGAAGGAGAAGGGGGAAGAGGAGGAGGAAGAGAAGGAAGAAGAGGAAGAGAAGGAGGAGGACAAGGAGAAAGAACAGGGAGAGGAAAAAGAATAAGAGGTAGAGGAAGAAGAAGAGGAAAAGAACAATAACAGACCTATTCAAATTTAAATCTTGCAGAAGCAAGAAAACAATATTAAAACAGAGATAAAACAGAGAATAAAAAACAGAGAAAATTCAAAGAAGTCAAAACATGTTTCTTTGTAATATTATCAACAAAATTGCCAAGCCTTACTTTTCCTCTACTTGGAAAGAAAAACTATTATGAAAATGGAAGCATTACTTCTAACTGTATAGAAATAAATATAATAATACCAAATATTATATTATATTATATAGAAGTAAATATTACAATAAAAATTTACATCAACAAATTGGATAATATAGGTGAAATTATCAAATTCCTGAAACCATAAAACCTACCAAGATTAAATTAGGAGGAACTAGAAAATATTAATAGAGCTATAACTCATAAGAAATTGAATAATTAATCAAAATATCCTAACAATGAATAGTGCTAGACCGGCCAGCCACACTGGCAAATTCTAGTAAACATGTAAAGAAGAACCAAAAATCTAGAGACCAATCTCCCTTTAGAATGATGAAGCAAAATATCTTCTAGTGAGTCAAATTCAGCACAGAATTAAAAATTATAAACTATGATGAAATGAGATTTTTCTCCTAGCTGGAGCCTTTATGGGAAAGGATGATCTGATACCAAAATTAATGTAACCCACACTTCAACAGATTGAAAAACAAAATCATAACTATCAACAAAAAGAAAGCATTTCACAAAATTTAACACACTTTCATGAAAAAAATAAACTGGGATTGGAAGGTAACTGTCTCAACATAATAACAGACATATGTAAATATTCCTTAGTGAATATTATATTCAGTTTTGGAAGATTGAATGCTTTTCCCCAAAGAACAGGAACAAGACATGTGTGCCTCTTTTCAACATAGTTCTGGAAATTGTAGATGCAGCAATATGTATGAAAATGAAATAAAAGGAATTCAAATTTGAAAGGAGTTGTAAAATTATCCCTGACTCCAGAGGAGGTTATACTACTTGTAGAAAACCCTGAAGATTCTATAATAAAAAAATACTATAACTATAAATAAATTCGGTGAAGTATAACAACAAAAAATACCCATATAAAATGCAGCTGAATTTCTCTAAGAATCAGCAATCTTAAAATGAAATCTTGCAAACAATCCCATTTGCATGTCTTACTCACTTTCTGGTGACTTGGGAATAGTATAGGCATTACTTGTTTAACTATCATCCATCAGACCACTGTTCAGATTTAGGATCCAAGAGTGCTGTTTGGATTACAACTTGCCTCTTGGACATATGACCAGTCTCTTTTACACAGTTCTGTAGATCTTGTTGAGAGTCTCAAAGTCTCTATGTATAGTGTACCTTGTTTATACAGTACTGTAAGTTTTGGTAATTTTACTGTACAGTACAGTACTGTAGTTTTACATTCTGCTATACATCACAGTGCTGCACTTACAGTTATGCAAATAAAAGCAAAGTCATCAAGTTGGAGTTTCCTTTGACCATTTGTTCTGCTTCTTGCAATGCACATACTACATATAACTCTTCATTTAGCAACCTCATCATTTAATGACCTAGATTCAGAAACAGAACTTGGTTGTTAAACAAAGAGTGCCTGCAAACCTGTCATTTTAGGCACATTCTGTAGGCATGTTGTGCAAATAAACACAGCATTCATGAAAAGACAAATGTCTTCAAATTATGCATCATTTCCATAATGTCCGATGATGGGGAAAAACAACCTACCTGATAATTTTTGGATATTGAGGCAAAATGAGCAACCTCAAATGCATGATTTACCTGGTTTGATGCCCAAGGGAGTGACTTGGAGCATGGCCTTGTGAGGCCTGTTGATCACAGATGCCACAGACAGAACAGCTGTGCCAAAGGACCAGAACAATGTAAAGGGCTCTCTGTCGGCTGGGCTCACTTCTAAGGACTGTTAGCGTCCAGCAGTTCCTCAGATGATAATAAAACTGATTTGTTGGAGTCAAGTAAATTCTCAGTTATAAAGAACTCTTCGGAAATGATGTTATCTTTGAAACTTCTTGATACACAGAAATGTTATGTATCACAGGAGTGCACATATTTTCCCATGGATTATGTATACACTTCTGAACTACAGGACGCTATTGAACAACGAATTATCACTGTTATTGTTGTCTCTGTAATGGTTTTGTGTGTTTAATTTTTGTCTTACACTCCTGGTGAGTGTCTCCTTTCCTTTACATGTCTTTCTACCCTCCCAGGTATTTACTACTGGAGGTGGACAGAGCAGTGGCTCCGTTAATGCCAGTGTCCTTGTCAAGCATATTTGGCATTTCAGGTGATTTTTAGAGTCAAGCAGGTTCACGGTTCTGTGAGATCTTGTTAGTAATATTTTAATTTCATGGGTCCTTTGCAATGACCCACAGAAGCTCCTTCATTGATGAGCCAAAGTTGCTCTTTCAAAACACAGCCTCCAGCGATATCAGCCATGATCAGTGTAACCTGGAAGAACTCATAGAGGCTGCTAAGATGTCGGGAAAGGGCATGTGAGGAAATATGGGAACAGATGCTCTACTGACTTGTTAAAGATAGTATCTGGATTGCATCTTCTTTTGAAGTTATGATTACTAATGTACACATTCTGTATGATAAGACATAACGGATTTTTGTAGTAATTTTCATCCCTGCCCCTTCTGACATGGGAGAGATCAATATTGCTTGAACCCAGCTGGTATGCTAATTTGTTGGTGGCTGTTGTATTTAGCTTTAAAGATCATTGGAAGCATGTATTCTTAGGAAAAAGAGATCGTTTTCATCAAACTATCACAATAACATGACATCTAGTGCAGGTATTCGTGGTTTAATCACTTACTGTTTAAGAACTGTTCAGACCTACTACCAATGCGTGCTGTTCAGACTCACAGCAGCATTTTCTGTTTTAAGTTCTTTAAATCTTGTTGATAGAGTCTCAGTGTCTCTTTTTGTGCAGAATACTTTGTTTATATACTGCTGTAGTTTTGCTCATTTTACTGTACTGTACTGTCATTTTCTGTTCTGTTACACATTGCAGTACTGCATTGTAAGAGTTATGCAAATAAAAGCAACGAAATCAGGTTGAGTTTCCTTTGACCATTTCTTTGCTCTGAGTCTCGTAATGTACATAGTATACAGAGTTCCTCTTTTAGTGGTCATTTAATGAGCTAGTCACAGGAACAAAATTCAGTTGCTAAGCCAGGAATGTTTGTACTTGATTCACACAGTGCAAAGGACAAATGTTTATTTTGGTTCATGGTTACAGTCCATGGGCAACTGACCACAATTAAAAAGGATGGCACGGTGAAATGATTTTCCTTGTAGAAAAGTTGTTCTTGACAAAATGGTCAGGAAGCTGAGAGAGAAACCAGAAGATGGGGAGGGAGTGATACCCTTCTGGCCCACACCACCAGTGATTGCCTCTTTTGCCCAGTCGCCACCTACTATCTTGTCACCTCTTCAGCCACTTGCTTCAGTTACCTTCCAAAAGCCCTGCCTAAGAGTGTATTGTGGAGGACAGTCTCTGTGTACCCCATGAAACCATAGCATCAAACTAATAAAATATATTAGAAATAACTAAGTAAAATGCTTGTAAAATGAACAGTACAATTATGACTGAAAGAATTAAAGACCTAAATAAATGGAAATGAATCCAATGTTCCTGGTTTGAAAGATGTAAATACTACTCCCCCCCCAAAAAATCTATAGATTTAAGGTAAGCCCTATCACAATCTCAAAGACATTTTCTTCTTTGCAGAAATAGAAAAATTATCCTAATAGTCACATGGAATTTTAACAAAGTGAAAACATCTGAATCGTTCTTGAAAAAAGACAAACTGGAATACTCAGATTTCCTGATGTTAAAATATAGTAAAAATCCATAGTAAGCAAAGTGTGTGGTGTTGGCATACATTCAGATATATACACCAGTGAAATTATAATACACAGCTCCTAGTCAACCCTTACATCTATGGCCAGATTATTTTTGACAAGGAAGCCAAGTCAATCCATGGAAAAAGATTTTTTTAAATAAATGCTGTTAGGAAGCTTGGATATCCACATGCAAAAGAAGTTAGATCTTTTTCTGATAGTTTATTCAAAAATTAACTCCAGGTGGATCAAAGATCTACACATAAGACTTCAATCTATAAAACTCTTGGAAGTAAACATAAAGTAAAACATTCACATTAGATTTTTCATTTATTTCTCTGGTATGGTATCTAAGGCCCAGACCATAAAAGAAAACATGACAAAAGAAAGCAGATTTTATAAAAATTGAAACATTTCATCTCTCAAAAATTACTATCAGAATAAAAAGGCATCAAATGCATGGAATTGGAGAAAACACTGGCAAATCACATATCCAAGAAGAGACTGATATCCTGAATGTATAGAGATAAATCCTTGAACTCAAAAACATAAAACCAAACAACTTAATCCTAAAGGGGCAAAGAACTAGAATAGATATTTTTTCCAAAAATAATAAATAAATGGTCAACAAGCACATGAAAATTTGCTTAACATCATTAATCACTAAAAACTGTAAATCAAAACAACAGTTACAACTTCACACACATTAGGGTGGCTATTTAAAAAACATAAAATAATAAATGTTGGAGAAGACATGGAGTGTAACACTTGTGCATGTTTAGTAGCAATGTAAAATTTTTCAGCCACTGCGGAAAATAATATTGTACTTCCTCAAAAATTTAACAAATAACATACAATCCAGTACTTACATACCATGGTATAACCAAAAAACAAATTTAGCAGTGTCTTAAAGTAATGTTTTCAACCACCGATGGCCTTGAGGGCTTGTCAATGGGAGCTTGACCATAGTCAACCTGGTTCCCTGCCTATCTACCGTCTTTGAGGATGGGTGCTTTTCCACCTCCTGCCATAGCAATTTGTGTGCACCTATGTTTGTTACAGCATAATCTGAAGCAGCCATGTCTCCTGCCAAAGTGAGAGCCCAAGGGAGTAAATAATCCAAAAAGTACAGTTATTATCAGAGGGAAGATGACTGATTACATAGTAGAAAAACAGAGATGAGGGTGGAGAAAATTGATTAATCAAATGAGCCATCATCTGTATAGCTGAGTAACAAATGTGAAGATAATATTATGCAATACAGCATCCAGTGATAAGGCCTTGCTGTCTTCTCTATAATTTGGTACTTCCTTTATTGTTTTTATGTCATCACATGCAAAGATAACATTATGTAATACAGCATCCAGTGCTAATTCCCTACTATCTTCTCTATAATTTTGTATTTCTTGTATTGTTTTTGTGTTATTCTGGTTTATATGTCTCCATTCTTTTGTCTTTAAAATAAAAAACGTATAGTTTTACACTCATAGTCATAGCTACATTATTACCATTACTAAAATCTGGAAATTTCTATGGCTATACAAAACATCACACAAACACACACACACACACACACACACACACCCCATAATGCTAGGTTTGAAAAAGATAGACATTCTGATCTATGCTAGAACATGGGTGATCCTTGAAAATACAATAACAAATTCATCACAAGAAGACAAATACTGTGTGATTCCACTTGCATAATGTGGTTAGTTAAAATTACAGAGACAGAAAGAATGATGGCTGCCTGGTGTATTGGTTACTTTTTTCTCATTGCTGAGACAAAATACCCAACACCCAAAGTGAAGGAAGGAAAGGTTTATTTAGCTTACAGTTCCTGGAGGTCTCAGTCCATACTTGGCTGGTTCAGAGGCAGAGTGGCACATGGCAGAGGGCAAACTGTTCATGGCAGCAGAGCACAGCAAAAGCAACCAGCAAAAGAGAGGAATGGCTGCAAGCAGCCTCTTTTTCTCCCTTACCTTGTAAATAGCCTACCCCCACCCAGGGGGCGTGTAGCTCTCACACAGTGTGCATGCCTTTCTCTTCCACAGGCTCAGGATGTGTACAAATTAAGCACCCTGGCTTCCTGCTGAATCACTCAGCCAAACCTCTAGACTCCCCAAGTTGACACAATGTATCAACCATAACACCAGGTAACAGGAATAGGGAGGAATAGGGAGTGGTGGCGGATACAGAGTTACAGTTTTGCAAGATGAAAAATGTTACGAAAAGAGAGACTTGGTAGATGTTCCACATCATGAATGTATTTAATAACTCTAAGCTGTGCATCAAAATCTAAAATGTTAAATCATATATATATATATATATATATATATATGTAAAATTAAAATTTTTAAAATGTGGAAAACTAGAATTTGGAGGTTCCCATTGCTTTGTAGCACAGAGGTAGACTACAAAGAAGCACAGAATTTATGGGGGTGATGTTGATGCTCTGTACATATTGATTTTCATGGTACTTACACAACTTTAGGTTTGAAAATTTGCACATTAAAATGAATGACTTTATTGTATGTAAATTAATATCATTGAACCAGACTTTAAAAATTTCAAGTCGATCTTCAATACAGAGCAAACAATCACAATGACTGCCTTACGAAGTCATAGCCGGATGACATGCTACCCTCTCCCCTCATCCCGTGTTTCCGTTCTACCTGCATCAGCCTCTCATTTTTGTGCTCACAATGTATTACAGTCCATGATTTATTTCTGCAGCATATTTATTGTCTATGGCCCATACACTCCATGATACTACAAATTCCAGTGCATTAACTTTTGCCTGTTTAGTTGACTGACTAATCCAAGGAAACAAGAGTGACTTTTGTATAATATATACTCAACAAACATTAATGAATAAATTAATACAGAGGAGAAAAAGTACTATATTAAATCAGACCTCTTTTTCAGCTGAAGATAGAAAAGAAAATCCTACTGGAATACTTAAAGAAAATGATCATTAATTTGTGCAAATGACTCAAAAATCCAAAATTGACCTAGTTCACGGAAATCTTAAAAATTGTCACAAGGTCCTGTTTCTATCAGTTTCCTGTTCTTTTTCTCCATGTTTCATGGTCACAAGGTAGCTGTTAGCTCCTAACAACTTTCTAGATCCAACTCTTCTACACAAAATAGAATGTTCTCCCTAGAGGCACAGAAGTGTAGGATTAGCCATGATTTGGGCTTGCTCAAGTTTCTCAGTGGTGTTTTTGGAATGTAGAGTCCATGGCCACATGCCCCCCTGTCAGGAGGATGCCAGCACACCCAGAGGACATGGGTGAGGAGCGGTGCATAGAAATCTGCATATTTTAAATGTTTCAGGTAAATTCAAAAATAAAAGCCTTGTAGCAGAGGTGTGGCTTTCCTGGCTAAAACAAAACATAGATTATTTCACAGATCAGTGGAAATAACCCTGAAGGTGGTTTGCGCATGTTGCGACCGGACCAAACTCACTCTGAGGTCTCACCTTTATTCTTTAATCACATTTTATTTGTGTTTCTTTTAGTTTTATCAAAATCTAAAAGGAAATTGTAGAAAGACACATAATATTAACAATTATGAGATATACATTTGTACATATATACATTCTAAAATACGCTGCTAATACTTATTTCCACCAAGTACTTAAGCTTTCTGACCATTTGCCAGTCTAGTACTTGTAAAAAGAACTCATATTTGGTTTTTTAAATGTCTGTTAAATATGTATTAAAAAGAAATACACAAATGAAACAGGAGTTAGAATTTGTCTAATCCACATTTAGTCCAAAATATTTCTCTCACCTAAGAAAGACCATAAGCAATTTTTAGAACAAAGCAAGGACAAATAGCATGGATAAAGCTTAATTTCCTCACTTGACTCTGTTCCTTGTAAGGTTTCGCCCCCTTTGTAGGCTTAGAAAGAGAAGTGCGTGCACAGCTGGAATTGTACCTTACCGTGTTCTATTTTAAGTCTATGTAACCAGGAACAGATTGTATCTAAAAATAGAGAACAGCTCTATGACATTATCTTTAGCTTTAAAACTATCAGTCAAATTACTCTAATAAGTTCATTTATTTATTTTAAAATGATATCATATGTGAGCTAAAGAATACTTCCCTATATAATTATCACATTATAATCAGTTAAATGACATTAATTATTTTGGCATTATCTCCCAGAGAAAGAACTTAAATAGAAATTTCTTTTCAACATATGTCTCTCACTGAAGAGTGCATCTGCATATCTCAGCCACAGTACCATAGCACTGGAAGGAGCTCTCCGTTCATACATGGCAGCTGCTCATTTGATAAGCAAGTAATTTGTACTTTTTGTTTTTGAAACAGGGTCTCGTTTTGCAGTTCAGGCTGGCCTTGAGCTCACTTTGTAGCCCAGGCTGGTCTCGAACTTGCAACAATCCTTCTGCCTCAGCCTCCTGAGTGCTGGGATTACAGGCGTGCACCACCACACCTGGCTTGTACTTACTTTTAACAGATTCACCACTGGAATACAGTTCCACAATCCAGTGCTCTCTCAACATGCTCTACGATAGCTTCTGCATGCCTTCACTCTGTGAGCAAGTGAGAAACCTGAGGAGTATGTTCAAATGTCTTTAAACTTGGTTAGTCATTTTAAACAAAATTTATTCTTGATTAATGTAATGTAACTTGGGGTTTTTCTCCACCTTTCAAGACCACATAGTTTAGTAACCATGTTCAGTGCATGACTTTGAACTTTCAGTTATCTCAGGATCTTACTAAGTTATTTTAGGAGTGCCTACAATGTCATGCACACACTGTTGACTGTTTTCACACCCACTGTGCATGAGCATTCAGACATATGGACCACAGTGCTCTATGAGCCCCCAGTACACACTAAACAATACTACATACTTCCATACCTCATTATAATCTCAGGACTTTTTAAATTTAAGGCTAAATTAATATTCAAAGTTTCTTTTAATATGCCTATGTAAACATTAAGACTCAAGGCATGTATGATACTATCTTTTTGTATTAATTTACACCAGATCTGATTTTTTTAAGAAATAGAAACTTTTCCATTGAAGCATAATAGCCATAGGAGAGGTACAGAAGGTTCATATAGCTCAATGAAATTTTACTATATAAATATACCTTAAAAGTCAGAATTTAAATAAAGAAATAGGATGTTAGTAGCCCTCAGGACCATTCCTTCTCAATCACTACCACCCCCAGAGATGGTAATCACAATTTTGACTTTTAATGCAATTTAGCTATTTTCTCACTTTACACAAGTAGATTTATGTAATATTTACTGCTTCTGATCTGGCTTTTTTTCACTCAGAATAACCCACATGAAATTAATTTATTGAGTACCATTCCAGCATAGACATATAACACAGTTTATTCTTTCTACTGTTCATAAACATGTGAACTGTGTTCAGCTTTTGCATGTAGCAAATAATGCTTTCCAGTGGCTATGAAGTGGCTATAGTTACACAGTTTGGGGATGCTGAGCTCTATCAAACATTTTTAGAAGTGGCTGCAACAATTTAAACTACATTTAGCAATATATATATATATATATATATATATATATATATATATATACACACTAACTTTGATTGCTTTATACAGTAACTAACAATTATTGTTATTTCCATGGCTTCTTAATTTCATCCATTCTGGTACAATTATAGTTATATGTAATTGTGGTGTTAGTGGGTTTTTGGTTGTTTATTTTGTGGTGCACTATATTTTATTCATTGAGAACAGAAGACAGAACAAGTCAAACCATTTCATGCCCCACAAAAGCCAAGAATAGAAAATTACACACTAAAATTTATAAACCATTCTAAAGTAGGGTTACTATAACCTACCATTAAAACAGTGATAGCAGTCAACAAAAGCAGAATTCGCCTATGTTCTGATAACCCTGATTCCAAATTAGATCTTTTTCGTCATCATCTTCTAATGTAGATATTATTTTGAATATGAAAAATATTTAAGTTGCCTTACAAAGTCATGTAGTTAATTCTATCAACTGCAGTTTTGACTATGGGATCACTAGCAATGCAATGTTAAAGAAAATCTGTTACTTTCAGATAAAAGCATCACTATTCAGACAAATATGATCAAATAAATCACATTCATGTTAGTAATGGTGCTTTTATTTTTTACTTCCCCAAATTGACACTTCTAAAGTACTTTATCTGTCACTAGGTATAATCAACAGTACAATAATGAAGATGTGACAATAATGGAATCTTGGTATTTTTGCCAAAGGAAATTCTTAAATTTTCACTACTAAGAAAGGTAGTTTTCTTGGAGTTTGTATATGTATGATTTTCAGACCAAAGATGAGAACTTCTTTCCATAGTTTGTTGAGAATTATCATAAATTGGAATTTAAGTTTAACAAGTGATTGTTTATACTTATGATTTGTCTTTTTCTGTATTTTTCAGATGTCAAATAATCAACCTGACGTTCTTTCCTAGAGTAGATCCAAATTGTTTTGATATATTGTCATTATATGTGGCTATTTTTTCAACTAAAGTTGAATAGTTATTATGGAGGGAAAGATCATAAGATAAATTGACACTGTATTTTTCATAGAAGCTAATTTAACATTAAATGTATTCTTTAAACTTTTTTTGACTTTGAAATAAGTAGTGACTGTCACCCAAGTCCCTACTCCAATAAAAATGCTGTCTCAAAAGAACCAAAGGGACTTTTATAATTCCAGACTTATACTGCAAGAATAACATTATAACAATAAGACACTCTGTACATTTTTTTAAAAATAAGTTTTTCTTACTGTCATTGTTCTAGTTGTTTTAACTCTTGGATACATATCTCTATCTGGAGTTGATCAAACTAAGAACTTTGCAATATTGAGGTATGCTGTAAACAGAAACTATTTTATCAGAGCATAAACTGGTGGGGCCTATCAGAATCTAATGAACTGAGGGAAGAGAATCCCTAGGTCAGGCCCATCCAGCCTCCCTGATGTATCTAGAGTTTGGGGGTGGTTAAGGAAATGCTCACAAGCACTTGCAGAGTTAAGAGTCTAGAGAAACAGAGTCAGTCACTACTAAAGACTAGGTTCTAATTATAGAATTATATAATGCTCCTAAGAGTTTATTTAATTTGACTTTTAAGAATAATTAGCAGCACACTACACAGTACAATATACAAGTTGCAGAAATGGTGAAAGTATCAGAGCCAGACAGGGCAGAATTACATATGAGGTGTGATTAAAAAATACAGCAAATGTTTAATTTTTAATAAATGTATTACATTTAAAGACACATTGCTATCAATGTCCTTTGGAATATTCACCCTTTCTCTTAACATACTTATTCTATTATTCCTAGTACTCAGTTATTTAATTTATAAAAAAAACCAAAATTTCAAACCAGAGTAATAGGAGAATAATAATAGTTAATACATTGCATATTATTATCTTCAGTGTAGTTACTCACAGTACAAGATAGGGGCATAAAAATTTCCAAACGACATTAACACAAACCTTCATTTTCAAAGTAAGAGAAACTAATGGTGTAACTATCTGTTTTTTTCCTTTTCCTTTCCTTCCTTTCCCCTTTCCCCCACCCTGGTTCCTCTTTCCTCTGGAATAGTTTCTTCCCGATCTGCAATATCTAGTGTACTTTTTGGACCTCATTTACTCTTTCAGCTTCTCACACGTGGCAGACAATATGATGTATACACATGTTGTTACTTGGTGAAGCGATTCTGGTAATTCTGTCTCACAAGTGTCTTCAGCTGTGCTTTCATGCCCCTTAGTGTTCCGAGTCCTTCCAGAATGTCCACTTATTATAGTCAGTGTGACTTTGAGAAACAGCCAGAAGTTGCTTGAAACAAAATACTTTTATGAACCTGCTGTTCCGTTGGGTGGCATTTGGCAGCAGATATTTTGCCATACCGTGGACAGACTTTCACAAAAGAGGTCTTCCAGAGCTGCTTCAGAAAGTGGCAAGGATGATGGGATAAATGTGCTCACAGTGAGGAAGAGAACTTTCAGGAGGATGTATGGCACTGTGTTTTTTACTGCAACAAGTTTTTAAAATTGAAATGGTCACTGTATATTTCTATCACATGTCACGTAACCCAGAAGCCTTGCAAGCAAAAGAAGAATGAAATAAAATATTTAGTGTTCAGAGAAAGAAATATCCACCAATCTAGAAAATTACCCTACATTGGCCCTGAATCAAGGCCAGCAGTTTTCTGAAGCTGTTGGTTTCAAGCAGGAGCCTAAAATGGTATCTTTCTATGGTCTGTTGGCCATTTCAGAGCTTTAGAAATGTAATGGTCAATTCATTAGAGAGAAACAAATAACTAAATAAATTTTACTCTGCCTGGCCCCTGGGCTGTGCCAGCTGCTCCGCCCTGCCCCTGGGGTGTGCCAGGCACTCCTCACCATCTCCGGGGCATACCAGGCTCTCTGCCTGGCCCCTGGGATGGTCCTGAAGACCCACCTGAGCCTGTAGATGCAGACGCACTGAGAGAGCCTGGAGGTTCGCTGTGTAACCCCGCCTACCCAACCAGACACCCGACAGCTGTGAGGGCTTGCCAAAGGGTGCTTCTCAACCTCCTGCCGTAGTAATTTGTGTACACTCACGTATTATACAGCACATTTAGAAGCTGCCAAATCTCTTCCCAAAGTAGGAGCATGAGGGAGTGTATAAACCAAAAGCGCAGTTACTACCAGTGGGAAGATCGCTGACAGGGTGGTAGAACAATGGAGGTGTAGTGGAGAAAATGGAGAAATTGAACAAGCCATCATCTATATAACAGCGATAGGGGAGGGGATGACATTATGTAATACAACATCCAGTGGTGGCCCCCTACCATTTTCTCTGTAATTTGGTGTTTCCTTTATTGTTTTTGTGTTAACAAATGTAAGACAACACTATGTAATACAGCATCCAAAAAAAAAAAAAAAAGAAAATTCCCCTACAAAATTATCTTTCAAAAGTGCAGGAGAAGTAAAATTTTCCAGACAAATAAAAATGGAGGAATTTCTCACCAGCAGAGGCACCTTATAAGAAATGTTAAAAGACGTTCTTTAGAAACAAGAAAAATAACATAGATCATTAATTCACATGTACGTAAAGAAAGGAAGAACATCAGATAAAGAAACTTTTATTATACTTACTTATAATTAATCCAGTGGAAAGTACATTCAAACGTACTTTTAGGCCAGTGAAGATATTACATATGATACTTTAAAAGGAAGCACACATTTCATGTATTTACCCAAACCTACAGAATGTACACCACTAAGGGTGAGTCCTAACATAACCAATGGAGTTGGGGTCGCAATGGGGTGTCAGTACAGGTTTGTACATAAATGAACCACTCTAATAAAAGATGCTGGTGATTAGAGAAGCTGAGCACAGGTGTGGAAAGCAGTACCTGAGACATTGCTATATTTCTTTTTCAATTTTAATGGGAACCTAAAACTGTTGTATAAAAAGTTGTATTATATAAACATACACAGAACAAATCATTTTCAACATCCAGTCATTTTGATGTATAATATAAGGTAGAATTTTGGAGATTTCCTTGCAATAAGTTTAGTATAAAATTATAACTAAATTAGCCATAGAAAGGGCTCCAAAGGCAAAAAAAAGTCTTACAGAAAAAGTGATACATAGTTTTTCATTATAAATTATTTAAAATGTTCTTAGGATTAAAAACACAAGAACAAAAGTCAATGGAAATTGATACAATGAAAAAATCTATTTCCAGCATATTTCACAAAGAAAAGATGAATGTTCCTTTTAAGGAATAATCAGTTTCACAAATAAATTAAAGTACAGAGAATTAAGATGTATTGCATATATGTAACATCTCACAACGAATATAGTTATCATGTACTGTAAACATGTACTAGTAAGAAAAAGAAGAATTAATGGAAATAAAAATTAAACACATGAGTAGAAAACATAGCTGAAATGAATCCATGAGATACAAAATGATAAACATAGCTACTAAGTGTATGCAATATATTTTAATAACAAAACAAATATAAGCCAAATAAGAGAAACACCTTTTTACTGATTATGAAACTGAAAACAATTACAAAATAGATTATACTGTTGTCAAAGAAAAAGAGAAATGAGCATGTTCTGATTCTTTTTCATATAGACTGGAAGAACTTGTTTTGTGTAATTGTGGTAGGTGGAATAGAAAATCTTAAAAACTTTATGCACATACTCTACCCAGTAATTTCACTTATAAAAGTTGAGAAAACCTCACTATATCTTATAAATGATAGTACAAAATAATTAACAATAACATAGCAGACATACATATATAAATATTTATGAAAAAACAAGGTTATCATAGCACATTAAATATAGAAGTTTTACTGCAATATGAGAAATGCCATTATTCTAGCAATTTAAAACGACATTGGTTCATGAATCAGAAGTCTGAAGAAGTCTGGTGGAGTGTGATTAAATTCTTTGATGAAGATTATCACAGGATGACACTAAAGTATTCATTTCCTACCTTGTTCATGCTGGGAACAGAATTCTGTCTCTTGTGGCCGTAATGTTATGTCTCTATTGCCTTTTCCACTGTCAGTGGCGGAGTGGGACATTCCAAGCTACTAGAAGACGCCCCTGTCTTCAAGTTAACAATGATGTATCACATCCTTTTCATGCTGCAAAACTTTAGTTTCCTTTTTTTTTGACTTCTGGATTTTGATATAAAGAGATATGTTTGGACAAACTCTCTACTCTGAGATCTACTGATTTTAGACCATAAGTGCACCTGCAAAATCTCATCACAGCAGCACCTAAATTAATATTTGATTGAATATCTGGGAATTGTCTATACTAGTGAAAGAAATATTAAAGGCTATACTAGAATTATGCCTGACATAAATCCAAAATAGAATGCATTATAATCTCTATATATAGAGATGAAGATATACATATAAAATACACATATAAATATGTTATGGTTTGTACTATATGAATACATGTGTATCTACACATATGTGCAAGTTAAGCATGACTAATATGGAAGTCTGACATCTGAAATGCTCCAAAATGACATCACAAGTAAAAAGTTTCAGATCTGACCACATGTGATAGGTTGTAATTAAAACACATGCATATTAAAAATTTGGCATAAAATTATTCTCAGGCTATGTGTTTAGAAAATGTCATGTTTAGACTTGGACTTCATCCTGAACATATCTCATCACATACTCAAAAATACTTCAAAATTTTAAAAAATGTTAAATCTGAAACACTTTCGATCCCAACCATTTCAAGTAAGGGATAGTGATCACGTATGCATATATGTGTATGTGATCATTTTAGATGTGATTTTAATGTTCACTTAATTATCAGTTTGAGAATTTTTATACCATCAGTACTATAACTTTTCAATAATTAAATTTAATTTCAGAGCCTGTCTATAAGTTTATACTTTCAGAAACAAAGAATCTCCAAAACTACATTTACCTGTCAGATGGTATTATGTATGTTACATTTCTAAAATAGAAACCATATTGTCAGCATCCTAGCATGCTTATACAGAGCACAAAAATGCACTCCAAAATTGTGCAGTTACTTTAAACAGTTAAAATTCCATTTTGAGGCATGCTCAAGAATTAAAAGTTCAAAATATTGATTTGCATAGGAAATTAGCAATTAAGTACCCATAAAATTAACTTGCACCTGCCAATTGATATACCAATTATCTTTGCAGATACCTTAAAAGAAATTTATTGAAAATAAAGTTTCTGACTTTATCTGACAATAATCTGTTGCAGATATCTGAAAGTACACAGTCTTATAGAAAGATATATGTGACAGTCATAAGAAGGTACTTCCAAATTCCAATGAATATGGTTGATCAAAATGATCAAACGTAACTATCACCCTCTAAAATTCATTGTCAATTTAACAAGTGGTCAGATTTGTGAGAATTATATTGCCAATGATTAAATGCATTTGGAATACTGATGCAGATCTGTGCTTAGGAGACTTGGTTGAACTGTGCCTATTAAACATTTTGATCCTTACTCCTTCTGAACATGATATCATTTTGAAATCAGTTTTTATTGATGCAGTCTATTTAAGGAGAGGTTAAACAAACTGGGCATGATGGTTTATGCCTGTCATCCCATGCTCCAAGAGGCTGAGTCAGGGCAATCTCAAATTGGAACCCTAGCTAAGCAACTTAGCAACTTAGCAAGACATTGTCTTAATTAATCAATCAATCAATGAATAATTAAAGATTTACTTTAGTGTGAAGGATATGGATTGAAACCTCTATACCATCAAAAAAGGGAGTTGTATTCATTTGTGAGATTCCTAAATCTAATCAGTGGAGTCCTAACAAGGACAGGAAGATTTTCAGACACATCAGTGCATACCAAGGAAAGCTGATCCTGTGATGACAGAGAAAGAAATGATTGTGTTCAGCTATGAGTCAAGGATGACATCGGCTGCTAACAACCACCTAGAGGTAGGAGGAAGCAAAGAAGGATCCTTCTCCATAGACTCCTACCATCTTCATTTCAGCCTTCAAGCCCCCACAAGTCTGTGAAAGTGTGAATATCTCCACTGCTCATTTAGTCCTAAGTAATAGAGACTCGAAGGGAATGTGTTACTTCTACTCGTAGTCCACCGACAAAAACTGGATACACCAAGACTGAAAAATACAGAAGGGTGCAGGAAATACTTAATCAGCCTCCCTAGCAGCCATGGCCGTCCTTAAAAATAAGTTACCACTTTGTGTGTGTGCACGCATGTACGTGTGTGTGTCCAAATGTGTTTGTGTGTGTACTAAAATGCAGGTGGAGAAAAACTTATCAATTATTAAAGTTGCATGTAAAAAAGGTGATTATTTTCACAATGCTGCTATTAGCATATTAGGTAACCCAAGAAGTCTGGAATTCTAGACAGAAATTTGGATTTCATGAAAATATTTATACAAGGCAAAATGAAGCCTAGTGCACCAGTAACTGTAATGAGAATTCTTGTACATACGATTATTGAGTGAGATCTGTGAGGTGAAGCATGGAAAAGAGTGGAGAAAGTAAATTGTAAGCAATGGAGATGAGCAAAGCTGACATCCAGCCTCTGCCTGGTGTAGGAAACGTGACTACAAGATTGTACAACCTGAGCTGTCTCCCATCTGTCCAAAGGGTGCAGTGAAGAGTTATTAGCACTACGTATAGCAGCGCAGGTAAGTCCATCACTGGTAAAGCATTATCCAGACTACACTCAACAGAGTTTCTGGCAGTGCGTAAGTTATTAAAGTTAATTTTCTGCCATCTGTACCATACAGCCTACACTATCTGTTCATGGCCGGTGAAATTGCTAGTTGTCCTACTGTCGCTAATTGAATAATCCTTCTTATCCACCCTGAAGTGATACGCCACCATTAGTGCGTTCTAAATCTCACATAGGAGACATCTATTCTCTGCTATTTTTTTTATCATTTAGGTTTTTTTTTTTGCTTTTTTGTTTCTACTCTTCTAATCAGTGCATATTTAGACTAAATTATATATCTTGTAAAGTAGTATCAAAACTTGGATCTTTCTTTTAGAAAGAAATAGCTATTAGCTGTTAGTGTGCATTTTAACTTTTAGATAAAAATGTTATATCAGACTGTAAAGTTCCACCCAAAGCATTCACGGACCTTTCATTGAATTTATAATCTGTGCAGAAGTCACTTTCTACCAAGGCTGAGTCTCGCTCTCCAGTAGCATAATATATTCACTTAGGTTTTCCTTGTAGAGTTGAGACTTTGTTGTCGCTGCTTTATTTATTTTTATAAGGATGTTTCAGTTTCCATGAAATGTCATAGCTGTTTTTTAGTTCTCATTACTATTTTATATAAGAATATTACTCCTATAATTGCTTACTCCTAGAAGATGATAAATTTTCCACTCATACATATCTTATGTCCAGCAACTTCTGACACCTCATGAGAAACAGTAATTTTAAGCATTGACAAAGCAGTAATTTTAACCATTGATTTTTTTGAGTCATGGAATAATAAAATACATTGTTCGAGAAACCATTCTGATTGATAAGTTCTTCTGTTTTAATACGGTTTCAGAGAATGAAGAAAACACTAGAGGCAGGTTGAGAGAAAGCCTGGAACACACTGAGAACATAAAAGTTTTCCAGTGAGATGCATTCAGTACCTGGTAAACAAAACATTCAGAAGGAAAGACTGAGCTGAGGAAATTTCAGTGTTACTGTGGCAAACACATATATTTATATAACTGCTTAGTTTTAGTTTTTGGTGGAAGAAGGAAAAGTAAGAAAATATGAAAATAAAATATTTCTTTAGAAAATATGAAAACCAGACCTTAATTTTGAGCAGTTATATGATTGATACAATCAAATATCATTGGAATAAATGAAGGACTAAACAATGTCCCCATATATCTGAGTGTGACTTTGGAATACTCTTGTTTCACTAAACCCTATTTAAGGAGAAAGAGCAGTGCTAGTCCGTCTCTGGTGCTTGTTTAGAATTGTATAATTTGCAAACTCCTGGTGCAATACACTTAGCACTGGTCTTCTACCTCACCTTCTTGCTTTTGCCAGGAGATTTTTAAAAGCACAAACCTGATAATATCACTTCCTAATTTAAAACTTCTTCACTCTTCATTGTTCCCAAGGTAGTAGGAGTTTTATGATGCTATAAAATAGCTTGCAAAACTTAATCCCGAATGATCTCTTCACCATCATCTTCTCTCATAAACTTCCTTCTATATACATTAACCTCCAAAGTTCATAAAGCTGAGTGTTTAACACCTTTGACTTTTTCACTGGCTTCTTTGTATGCCTAAAATTCTCTTCCTAGCGCTTCTCCCAAATCCCTGCTCATCTTTAAAGATCTGGTTAGAATGTTATCTCCTCAAAGCAGTTTTCAATATTACTAGAAAAGTCTATTTTTATAGCTGTATACCAAGAGACATTTTGCAGTGTATTTTCATCTCTTTATGTATCCATTTTTTGCACCAGGGTGACCTTCTCTGAGGTCAGTCAATATGTTCTCCCATCTCCTGCATCACTACTTAAATAGGCTCAGTGATTTAAAGAAGGAAAGTATGATGCTTATTATAGAGATTCAGATACTGAAGTTTATAGGGAAATATGACTTGATTTTTCATTCTCTTTTAGCACCATAAAGTAGAAAGAAAGGACACCTGCTTGTGTGCTCATTCACAGCCTAGCAGAAGCCTAGTGTAGCACTATTAGCGGCTATTTTCTTGACCTGAGAAATAAAAGACAGAAGGAAAATGACTGGCCTTAGGCCATGACTTTCTGAACACTCGAGTATCCTTTAATTTGGAGGTAAGAAATATGACTTGGAAAAGAAATTCTTAGTGAATTTTTGGAAGAAATTACATAGATTATTCTCAGATATTGTTACAATGCTCATTTTATAAAGAAGAGATCATAATAGATCAAAGCCCTTACTGTTTCCCTCTAAATTATGAAAGCCCTCAATGTAAAGCTTTGTTTGCCTGCTTTGAGCTATGCAGTGATCTCATTTCATTATGCAGTGATGGTGTTTGCTCACACTGCTATCACTCTGCTTACAGTTCTGTGTCATCCCCATGGTATACAGATGGTGGGCTTCTCTGAAGTGGTTGGGCCTTAGACATTACACGTGCCTACTTCCTATCAATGCTCCAGAAAAGTTATCAGAGTTCATTAATATGCATTGGATGAAAGCATTTATCACTTAACCCATACTATAAGATGTACGTTTACAGACCAAAGATTATACAATCTACATAACTAGCTTAAATCTTCATAGTCTTCTACAGAACTAGCTTAAATCTTCATAGTCTTCTACAGAACTAGCTTAAATCTTCATAGTCTTCTACAGAACTAGCTTAAATCTTCATAGTCTTCTACAGAACTAGCTTAAATCTTCATAGTCTTCTACAGAACTAGCTTAAATCTTCATAGTCTTCTACAGAACTAGCTTAAATCTTCATAGTCTTCTACAGAACTAGCTTAAATATTTGCTCCATTCTTTTCCCTTGACTAGGATTTTTTTAAAAATTCTTGAATTTAAGATTTAAAATTTCCACCTTCAGCACCATACAAGCAAGCCACTGATTAGAACCTCATGCACTGGCCACAGTGCTTCACCAGGGATAAAGTAGCATGCTCTGAAAAAATGTTCAAAAAACGACGTATGAAAAAAATGCACAGGGAAACAAACAGCCTTGTATGAGCCTTACTCCTTTTTCAGAATCTGATAAAACTGTCACTAACTCAGAAATATATTTTTACCACCTACCATGGAATTGTTGGAGTACAGGGTGCACAGTTCAGCTGCTATTTCTGTTGCTCAGTGTTTTGCTTAGTACTATGTTCAACAACTAGAATAACCTTTCAGAGCTGTTCATGTACCACATTGGGGCTTTGTAGGGAAGTTTTGCTAGAGCAGAGACTAAAATTATTTTTGGAGAATAAGAGTCTCAGAACAGAGAAGTCGTTTCTCCATGTGAAACCATATACACATTCCCATCTATATATGAATATATGGAAAAATATATATTTGGGAAGTGGAGCAGAAGAAAATGACTGTGGATTAGACATTACTTCTTTCAACCCTGTAGACCCAATAGATTAACAACAAAGTTTGTCCTTATATATTCCTGTGAAAAGTAATATATTCCTAAAACATTCCTATGTTTTCTTAACAAGGTTAATAAAACAATGATCTAAAGTCCAAATATGTGCATGAAGTATTATAGGAATGATGTGTGCCCTAGGAAGCAAGTTTCTGTTGTTTTAAAGTTCTTTGCAACTCATGAGAGCGGATACAGAACAACAGACTACCTTCTGTCAAACAACTGTCTCAGAGGAACATCTGTTCCATGACATTTTGAGTTAGCTGGACTGTGGCAGTGAATTTATATTTTCTGGATAGATGGAGCAAATCTTTCAAGCATTTTTCCCTTTGGACTCTTATGTAATAAACACTTGGCTTATTTTCCCATGGAGGTTCAATTTTATATTTCAGACCTCATTCCAGGTGCAGTTATTCTCACACTTTGCATACCATAAATTCAAACTTTGCTACCTCTATAATGCTAAGGTCATAAATTGGGGTTTAAAAGTGTATTTCAGAAGGGCCTCATCATTAATGAAAAGTTATTTGGGGGTGGATAGAATACACACAAGCAAATATTATTGTAATATTAGAGAGTTAAACTAAAATTTGGGGCATGTCTGTTTCACAGACTTGCTAGCAGCTAAACGGAGGGCACAGGAAAAAAATCATGTACCTAATAAATGGTAGATTCTTGTTATTGTTGATATTCTAGAGAAGGCTTTTGCTAATCACTTGGAACTCAGAGTAGAAATACAGTTCCTGTAGGAGAGTTCTCTAGAGGTAGAGATGGGAAGGAAAAGGCCAACTTCTTCCCTTGCATACCTGAGAGGTACTTGGGTAGCGTTTCTCTAGGGCCCAGCAATCACTTGTGAGTCTTGGTTTAGTCTGACATGAATTCGGAAGCTTCCACTCTCCATGCTAAAGTGGATGTGAAGTACAGAGATGAATGGTTCTTTTCACACTGAATGGTTTTAAAGATATCTTTGCACAGGATAAACTTATCAGGAGTGGCAAGTGATGAATGAGGGTTATAAAAATTTAGGAATCTTTTACTTACCCTAATTGATGGCGTTCACAAGAGGATTTGTAACTTTTTTGTTAGTTGCTCTTTACCTTCTTCAATCTCTGAGGTCTTAAAACAGCAGAGAGTTGGAGGGGGGTTTGTAAAGTTAATTAATGTTAATTGTGTCATGAATTAAGTGAAGCAGTCTGTTGAGTGATGGGGCAGGAGAAGAGGGTCGATACCATTTACTGTTCAATAGGGGATAATGCTGGTCTTTGGCACCATTTTACAATCATTAGGGCTGAGCTGGAGCTTGTCAGGAACGGTTCTAAAGATCAGTTGCTTGTGGCAATTAAAACAATTGAAAATGACCTGGTGTTACATTATGCATGACGCAACACCGCACCCAGTACGAACAAACTTTCATTCCATTAGTGATCTGCAATTTTATACCAAGCATTGTAATTTATTTTTCTTAGGTACCTTGCTATGGCTGTCTGTGTACTTCTGGCAGGATATTATTAATATTTATCCTATTATCTCATACAACACTTCATCCTTAAAACACTTTGCAGTCTTAACTAATTAATCTTTATGTCCTATCTGAAAGGACGTTATGCCCTTTTTGAGGTAGGGGAACTAAGATGGGAGTGGCTTTGGTTTGGCCCTCAAGAAAATGATCCATTAGGCTTCAGAGTCTAGGTTTAGGCTTCCACTCGCCTCCCAGACACAGCCCCTGAACTAAAATTATTCAGTCCTTCATGCTGAAGATCATACTCTGATGTCAAAAGGCCTCTTTCACCAAAAAAAGTGAAATGAAATTATTTTTAACAAAATTTGTTCCTTAAATTAAGCAAAAAGACTTCTACAAAATTCATAAGTAAAAATAGAAAAAAATTAATTAATGTTTTCATGTTAGAGAATCTAGTCAACCAAATTTTATTAAAGCCATATAAAATACACACATTTTTGTAAAAGTTCCATTTTAGAGCATGTATTCAGGCACAAAGGACCTAATACCATCAAACAAATGTCTGGTACTTAATAAATATGACCAACTAATAGCCTGGCAAATTCAGTGTTTACTCTAATTTTTTCATAGGGCAGAATAAGCTTGGAGGATTTAAATGACCCAAAGCCTAAGAAATCCTCACTTGTTATGCTACAAAACTACTGGTTCTGAACTGAGTGACAGGTCGCTAGCTGTACGCACTCTGTGCTCGACTCAAGAGTACCTCTTCCTTTTAACTCTAATACGTGAGACTTACTGCTGAAGAACGCTCTGGCCACCCAGCAGCGCCGGGTCTGCACCGCGTCCGCCCTGGTTCGGGGACCCTGTGTCTCACCTCCACCTCCCCCCTCCCCGCACACCTCCTCTTCCCAGGACTGTGAAGGGCCAGGGCCACAGCCACTGCTTGCGAACAGCTGACTTCTTTGCTGTGGGAGGAGGCCCCCCCACCTCAGCTGTCAAGCAATAGATGTAAATAACATTTCGAAGCAAACTTTGTTGTGAATTGGACATGCCCGTACATTAGGCTTTTCACTCTCCTCTGCCTTCACTCCTTCTTTTCCTGCTACCCCCTCTCACTTCCTCCTCGTCTCCTCCTTTACAGTTTCCTCACTTCGCACTGCATAATGGAATAATAGGCGTTTCATATATTTACAGGTATCCATTTAAATCCATGTTCATTGGGCAAATTCACTCTAAATTTATTCTGCAATGATCCTACTTGATCCCGAATAATGTGAAATCCATTCCCAAATGGACTTCTTCCCGGTGTGAGGATTTGCCTTGTGAAGACTGTGCTGAGGACAAGTATGTTTATAAGACAGATAGTTAACCCAGGTGAGAGGGATTCATCAAAACACGACTGACAAGCCAGAGGAAGTGCTGCTTCAGAGGACAGCTCCTGTTGCCTGAAGAGCTCTGTTCCCTCTCAACGCAGTTATTATTGACAACTGTGAGAGTCAAGTGACTTTGCAAGGCAAAGAGTGGAAAATTTGAAATGATGGGAAAGATCTAGAGGAATGGATGGTATGCGGAGTCCATAAAAACACAAGATAAATAATCTATATCACTATTTGGCCAAAGAAGAGCTGGAAAGAACAAGACTGTAGTTGCAATATTCCACGTAAAATATTGTACGGAATAGGATATGACTAAAATCTGTGAAAAGACCACAAGCTTGATATCCCTCCTGTGGTTGTGTAATATAAAAGAGAAGGTGAAAATACTGCCAAAAATGTAAATATTTCTGTAGTTTTGCAGTATTCTGTGCTATTTTTAATAACATAATTCGGAATTTATATCTGTTTTATCATTCTCATTTCCTTCAGTGTTTCTGTTTGTTTTTTTTCTGGGTGAGAAGAGTAAGCTGAGGAGAAATTTTCAACTTTTTGACTAAAATTCTTGGAGAAACGAGCCACTTATTGAGATCTACTATATATACATAAACCTGTGTCAAACTCCAGGTTTGCAAACTCCAGGTTTACAAAAAAGAAAACCATTGTTTAAGATTATAAGTAAATGTTTTTTATCCACTTGAGATGTCACATATAAACTTATAAAGTGATTCTGATAAATCAGTGCCCCAAATGAATGAGTATTAGTCAGGGACTATCATAGAGATCTTTAAGAGGCAACATGAGTTTCAACATTCACAGCAATTATGTGTTTAGCATTGTAAGGTAAATTCAAGACAAATAAAAAGATTTAAATATATTTTTAGCTTGAGGCCATTGGCATAGGGATTCAGATTTTAGAATCAGAGTTTATATACTTCCAGGGTGGAAATACACATGTATTATCTTTCTAGTTCATTTATATGTGAGGGAAACAGCATGCATACCTTAGAGATATTGTGGTTTTGTTCCTGACCAGCATAAGCAAGCAAATATTGCAATAAAATGAGTCCTATGAAGTTTTAGTTTCCCAGCGCATATAAACTATGCTTGTACTGTACTGTAGTCTGTGAAGTAGGCACAATTTGAAAAAAGACTGTATACCTTAATTAAAATGCTATATTCCAAAAAATGAGATCAGCAAGTCATAATGTTTTGCTGGTAGGTGGTTTTGCTTTTTATTGACTGCTGATTGATAAGGGAAGTGGTTGCTGAAGCTTGCGGTGACTGTGGCAATTTCTTAAAATAAGAACAGAGAGAACTTTACTGCATTGATTGACTCTTTTTATTTTTTCATAAAACATATCCCCTAATCATGTGGTGCTGTTTGGTAGCCTTTTACACGTAGTAGAGCTTCTTCCAAACATGGAGTCAACCCTCTCCATTGCTTTATCAAGTAAGTTTCTATAATATTATACATCTTTGATGATCATTTCAGAAAGGTTGATAGTATTTTCACCGAACTAGACTTCATCCTGTAAGGGAAGAAAAACAATTTTTTTTTTATTCAGATGAAACAATTCAGCATCCATTCAGCTTTTGTCATGAGATTGTAACAATTCAGTCACATCTTCAGATTCCCCTTCTCGTGTTAATTCTATTGGCTTCCCACCTCGTTTGCAATCTTGAACCTTCAAATTATCCATGAGGAATGGAATCAACTTCTTCCAAACTCCTGTTCACATTCATGGTAGTATTTGACCTTATCTCATGAATCACAAGTATTCTTAATCACATCCAGACTGGTGAATTTTTTACAAAAAGCCTTCAATTTCCTTTGCTCAAATCCATCAGAAGAATCACTTTCTATGGCAGCTATCATGTTGAAAACCATATTTCTTAAGTAATAAGGCTTTAAAGTTGAAATTTCCCCTTAGCAGCTGTCCTTCAGAGTGGATGTGGTGTTAGCAGACCTGAAAACAACAGTAATCTCATTGTTCAATTTTGTCAGACCTCTCAAGTGACTAGGCGTGTTGTCAGTAAGTAGTGATACTTTGAAAGGGATCTTACTTTTTCCTGAACAGTAGGTCTCAACAGTGGGTTTAGAGTAGTCAGTTAACCATGTTGTAAAGAGATGTGCTGTCATCTAAGCTTTTTTTTCCCACTTATAGAACATAGGAAGAGCAGATCTATTCTACTTCCTAAAGTCCTTAGAATTTGTGATTATGTGAAGATTGGCTTCAACTTAATTTTACTGACTCTGTTAACTCCTAACAAGTAAGTCACCCAATACTTTAAAGCTTTGAAGCCAGGCATTGACTCTCCAAGTATAAAAGACTAAGATGTCATCTTCTTCCAATATAAGCTTGTTCATCTACACTGGAAGACTGCTGTTCAGTATTTGATGATGTCTTTGTCAGCTTAGTGAGCTCTTCTGAGTAACTTAGTGCAGTTCCTTTGTATTGTTTCATTTATTTATTTACTTTTATCATGAAGACAATAAAAGACACTAAAAGTGATACAGAATTTCAAAACAAGATGATAGGAAATTAATGATGGTTATTATACTGGATACTGTTATCTTTAAAGATTTGCTCATATTACCAGATACAGGCATGTGAGATTGATCAAACAACATATGCACTAACTGTTCTTTCAGTGAACTAATAGAAATTAGTAGTACACTTGCTGGTTCCCTTTGCACATTTATATGACAGCCAGATTCAGACTTTTCTTCTGCAGCTTCCTTACCTCTCTCAGCCTTCACAGAATTAAAGAAAGTCAAAGACTTGCTCAGGATTAGGCTTTTCTCTTAGAGGACAATCGTGGCTTCCTTGTTCTATCCAGGCCACTAAAACATTCCCCACACCAGTGATAAACCTGTTTCACCTTCCTATTATTCCTGCATTCACTGGAGTAACACCTTTTATTTATTTTAGAAACTTTTGCTTTGCATTCACACTTGACTGTCTGGCAGAAGGGGCCTGAGTAAGCAACATCATATCTACCATTTGATTTGAAGTGAAAAGCCTATGACTTTTCCTTCTACTTGAATACTTTGGAGCCCACTGTAGAGTTACTAATTGCCTAATAGCAAGACTGTTGTGTCTCAGGCCAAGGGAAGGATGCAGGAGAGGAATAGAGGCAAAAGAATGTTGAAAGCATGCTCAGTGCACAGAATATTTGTTGATCAGGTTCACCATCTTCTGTGAGTGCAGTTGGTGATCTCCTCCTGCACGTTAAAAGAGTAACATTAAGATCACAGATCAAATAATAATGAAGAAGTATTAACTATTGCAAAAATGATCAAAATTTTGCATAGGAAGTCACCATGAGTACACGCTTTTGGAAATTGGTACGGATACACCTGCCACAAGTATCACTTTGTGAAAACACATCTGAAAAATACAGGAAGTCCAGTGCCATAAAATAATGCATGCCAGTGGCTGGCTAATGCAAATAGTAGATATGCAGGTATGTTTTCAATATGTGTTATTTATCATCGTCATGTAGGCTTGAGAAAGTAAGCAGCAAAGAGTTCTAATACTAAGTTGCTACTACTGCCTTAATAATAATCACATCAAAGTGATTTGTTCGTGTTCTATGCTGTTTAATGATTGTAATAGGAAATATTCATGAAGTGAGAGAGTTCATTTTGATTAGTTGCTTTTTAGACATGATGTGACAATGTTAGAAATGTCCTGGTGTAAATACCATATTATTGAGCCTCAATTACTAAATTGAATATACAGTGAGATTCTAGTTCTTAGGGAAGTTGGAGTTGGATGTTGCTTTTTGGGGGACACCCTCGACCCCTATAAAACAGAGATGTAGATGTGCCATACAAAATGATCTACCAGGCCATCAGACAAACCAGATGTATGACCTTTCAAAAATCAGGCCTGCTGAAGAGAAAAGGCAACAAATGCCAAGAAATTTACTTACTGTTATTCAAAATCTTCCAGTTTATATCAGGCATCAAATTATTCCCATATTCTACCAGTATTATTCCATTCAAATTTCTCTTATAATTTACATTAAATATCAGTGTAATGTAATGGTCTCTATAAGTGAACTTATGCTTCATATCCTTCAATATACTAAAATAGTCAGTTTCTGTTATTAAATTTTGCTTCTTTTAAAGCTCTTATTCCTTATAAAGAGAACCGAAAATACTAAAAATTATATCATAGGATAGCATGTAAATACTGAGAACAAGCCAGGAGAATACATCTTGAGGGTGAATTTTTTCCCTATTTTTTCTTTCAGCAATACCTAGTAATACACAAACAGTTCCCTATTAGATTATTTGTCAATGTTATTTTATGAAGAAATTTAATAAAATTTACTACTCTGCAATCCATTGAGCACTTCCTAACTTAATTGTCATATTCTGCATTTCCTGAGATTTACAATTAAAATTGTGATGAGCCAGACATACAACTATTCTTTTCATGGCAAGACAGGTTATTAGTGTTTTACCAAAATTACCTGGAATTTTCATTTGTAAAATAAAAACTCTATTAAAAATTGATTTCACCTATGTATGAGTACCTATGTATGATATATTTTAAGATAAAATATTCTTTCAACATGAGTTTCTTATAATAACCAGCACACAAATAGATAGTCCAATTTACTATTTATGCCTATGCCAGATCCAGTTAATAAAAAATAATGGCTCTGACATTTTATATTTTCCAAGGATGATCAAATAAGAAATGGTCTCCAGACCAGGGTGAACATTCATTGTGATTAAGGAACATTTACTGTTGCTTAGATTATTGTCACTAGCCACCAATATTACTTCCTAAATCTTTAATTCTATATCATTGAATTAACATGATATTTATGTCCATTTTTAAGATACATTGAATTCATAGAAATGACATTACAAATCTGAAATGACTGCATTGCCAATATCATTCCAATTTTGGGTGATAATCATACTGTTTACAACTGGAAACAATGTGGAACTAAGCAAAACCTAAGACTGATTTTATTATGTCCTTTTGAAAATAAGTTTATCTTTAAAATATTTTTTACAATATCCCACTGAAGCTATTCCTTACTGAACATAGGTGCAAATATCTATCCATCTCCAGGTCATCTCCTATGTGTTCTTTTAAATACCTTCAATGAATGCAGTTGTAATAGAGAACATAGATGGATAATGACCTTGTACATGGTTGCATATAGGGATTGGATGGAAACCGACTCTATGAAGCATTCATTGATTCATTTCACTATGCTTTCAGAAATTACGAAGTTCTGAGTATTGGGCTTGATGACAGATTGATTAAGAAATGGCAGAGCCCGTAACAGAGAAGTCTGACACCAGTTGCAGGTAACACTGGCAGCCTTCCAAGTTTCATTTTGATCAGTGCTAGGCTTGCTGGGAGAAGCTCTTGACGTGTTTAAATAGATCAGTGTATAACATCTCAAAATTGCTTGTATCTATAACAAGTTTTATGGCTAAAAAATGAAATTCTTTCAAAATCTGCGTCTAAACATAAGATGGAATTAATGCAGCCCACTTTCCATGAGTGCTAATAATTACACAATCCATGGGTGAAGACAGTAAGAAAATGAGAAAGGCCATATAGAGAACTTCTTTTTATAAATGTTTGATAGGAAATGTGAAAACAGAAAGCATCCTAAAGAAACATACACAAGTTATTGTTTTTCTCAAGAAGAAGAAACTATCCTCATTTTATAGAAAATAAGATAAAAGAAAAGGCTTTTAATGTGTTTCATCTGTCTATCTATGTAAAAATGGCCTTAGGAATTAGACACCAGTAGACTCTGATTTGCTGAGCATCAGAAAATACAGCTCTTGAACTATATTACTTTCTTTTTCAACAAAAATAGTAAAATAGGTGTAGGAAAGGATGAAAAGACTAAACTATACCCTAGTTCTCTTTATCACAGAATGTAAAATTCTATGTACCTTTCTTCAGAAACTAGGCAAGATTAGAAAAGTTTTCATTGGAAAAAATAGTTTATTATAGCAAAATAATCCTACTCAGAGTTCATGCTGAGTATCTTTTCATAAGAAATTATATAGCAGCACAATTAAAATGAAATACTAATTGTAACAAGAAAAGATAGAGGCTGCAGAATATAACTCAGCTTTAATAGATTTTCTAATGCCTTTTTTTATACCAAAGGGGAGTAACCCTTCAGCCAATAAAGTAAATTTTCTGATCTCCAAATGGATTCTTTATCCTCATTCAGGCTGATATTGCAGCGACATCATGAATTTCTCCGACAGCTTTGTGAATCAGCAGAGTATTTCAAAGGTGAACACTGACTGTTAAAAGCAAAGTCGTTATTTTTAAAACAGCCTTTAAACTAGTAGATGAAACATTTCATTTTGGGTCAAGGATGCATTTACTCTAGCAACAAGAAAGGCAGACAGGCTGGACCAGTTGGAGAGAAATAGAATCATGTTTCCGAATCAGCCAAATCTCAGATGATACAGTTTTACAAATGAACTACTTTTGAACTTTGGACCTGTTTTGTTTGTGTGTTTTAGCATCCAGGTCTATATTTCTTATTTCCAAAGACCTCAAGCATTAATAGCTCATCAAATATCAACCTTTATTTCTAGAATATCTTTGAAAATCCATTAACTAATTTGTTCATAATAATCTTCGAGTTCTAGAAAGGATTGATTTTGTATTTAAAAACTTTTGAAGAAAATTAAGCTAAGAAAAATATGATACCAAGTGCTGACATTATGTTATAGGAGTACTGATGTAATAAGGTACAATCCTTTACTTCACTCTTAATCACAGTAGAGAACGATGACTTATATTGCAATGTGCAGTGTTAAAGGCCAAGTTATCACATCCAAGATGAGCATACTTCACTCTTTGTTCTAGTGAATTTGTGAACATTTATGAATGGTTTTACTCGGTGAGTTTGGAATTTAAGTCTGATTTACTGTTTTAAATATCTGAATGTAAACAGCTTTTAAACAAAACTTATATGTTACTTTCCACTATTTATTTTGATGCAATTGTGTCTTTCTTTGAGGGTTCTGACCTTAAGCAATAGCTTTCAAGTGTTACAGTGAACTCAGGATTCATTTGAAAGATATTTATGAAAATATGTAATTCTGATGGTTTGTCTTGTGTGAGGAACTAAAAAAAAATACACACATAAAAGTAGGGAAATATGATGTAGGGAGAAGTTCAAATAGTGAGCAAGTTTTCTATTTTGCTGTTTCAAAAATATTTCTATATATACACTGACTTGTTTTATTTACAATATTAGCTTCTATTAATTTATTGAAAAGAAACTTTTGGGCTGTTGTCTGTTTATTTCTCTTTTGTAGGAGAGAGTCTTTTTCATCTATAACTTGTACTCTGAGTAACATTTTGTTCACCATTTAAAGATTATGGAACACAAATACTATTTTCCAATTATATTATGAAACTTTGTTTTATTTTTATAAAATATGTAGTGTTAAAATTATTTTATGTATTTAGAATAATTTTTCTTATGTGAAATATTTTTTGTATATTACCTGTAGTGTTCTCTATTTTCTTTTGTGTGCATCAATGTGTATAGTTCAATATTTATATCTCTATTCTTATGTCTATATACTTCTCAGTGGGGCGTGGGGACATGTACCACATAGAGAGTTTAAACCCCAAATTTTCTGTGGCCTGAAGCAACACAGTGTTCATATCATTATTCTGTGGTTTTCTTATTAATTTTCAGCAACCTTTTTAAACAATATAAGATAAAATGTCAGTACACAGCAAAAAATTGTGTTATTAGTTTCAATTTAATTTTATGTTATAATTATTATATCTATCATCTATATAATTATATGTATGTTTTCAATTCATATTTTGTGCTTAAATAAGTTTGACCTCAACCTAAACAATAATAAATTGAAATCATAGTTTGACATTATGTACATGAGAAAGTGTACTAAATAATAACTATATATATATGTATATATACACACACACATATATATGTATATATATTTCAATCCAGGGATCATAAAGATCCAGATACTAAGTAACTGATTTTTTGTTACATCCGGTCTCTTCCACAACTATTCAACTGTCTTCTTCAGCTATACAACTATTCAACTTGAACAACTATTCAAGTGTGACAGCCATATATAATAACAAGATGAATAGGGGTAGTTTTGTTCCAATGAAACTTTATTTATAAAAACAGCAGGTGAAATGTGGCTGATGGGCTATAAATTTCAGAGCCCTGATCTGCACGTACCACTCATCATCAATCTTTGAGAAACAATGTTTTAACATGATTCTGTAAGTTGTGCTGATGTGTATCTGCCCATTTTCTTGTCCACAGCAGCCTTCAGCTTCTGGGATGGTGGCTGTTTGCCAAGATCGGCACAACGGTAAAGAAATTTTAAAAAACCATGCTTGTATTTCTGTACAGGAAAGGACACACATATTTGTTGACAAATGTTTGAAAATTCTCCACCAGTGTCCTTGCTGTAATTTGAAAAAAAGTAGCGTCATTGAAAAGACTTAGATATTTAAGAATATATTTTTAATAAAATATTACATTGATTGTATTCACCAATAAAATGTATGTGTTGGCTATAAATCATGCCTTCACTATTACAATGTGATTCACTGAGGAAAAGAACCTTGAATATTTGTTCTTGTTCTCCATACATGCTTGTCCGCAGTGATTGTTGACATTTGTTGAATAAATGATTAATGAATTGGGAAGGATTTAGAAAATAAAGTAAAAAAACCCCACATGTAAAGACATTTTAGTAAATAACATTCACATTTATTTGCAGAAGGTTTCTTGTTAAAAATACAAAGATCAATCATGACATTAGAGATGCACTATAAATACATTAAAAGCAATAGATCAATTAAGTAGATTGAAAAGCAAACTATATATATGACATATGTGTCTATATCTATATATAAATATATCAGAGAACATGTATTTCCATAAAATACTTACATAACATCTAGATGGAGATTTCTCCTGAATACTTTTAAGGACAAATCTTAATTTTAATTATGGAAAATATTCAGAATGGTAGTATTTGAAATGAATAATATTTCAGTTTTATTGTTCTTTTAATTCCCTTTTGAGTATAGTATTTAATATTCTTACTAGGTTAACATATTATTCTTTTCCTTGGTAGAGAAGAGAACAAGAATTAAACAAGAGACAATTATTAAATTCATATTTAACAACAATTAAATGTAAGAGACCATTTAAAGAAGAATAGCATTTGTCAACTAAGCACTAACATATCACTTAGGTACATATTAAATAAGTTAAAGTTTTGAAAAGTACCCTGGTGAATGTGTTCAATTAAAAGTATCCATCATTTCCGCCAACACAAGCAGAGTTCTTAGTATTTTCACAGTTCTTTTACAGTTTGTCAGGCAACTGAAATATCATTTATGTTGAATTCCCTATTTACTCAATGTATCATATCAGTTTCAAATGGTTATGGGTAATGGTTTTAAAAAGGACATACTTTAAAAGCAGCTTTGATAAATATTTACAAGACTCTAATCTATCTGATGAATACTTCCATTAGAGGAAAAAGGGGGATGGGGGTGATTTTATCTCAGGCAAAAAGCTAGCCCTAAAAATAAGATAAAATATTTATTGACAAACACATTGGAAAAGCATTCCCTCTACATTTTAATATCAAATTTGGTGTTTAAAGAGTTGACCCTTTTTTATTTAACAGTTATCAAATATTACTTGTACAAAGAAGCTAGCAATTAATGTATCAGAAATAGTAGTAATCTTTGTTACCCAGAAAGCACAGAAATGACAAAACTTGGAAAAAGTACATAACAAAATATGAAACACCAAGTGTATACAAAGATTGGATAATTTCAGGAAAGGACCAAAACCAATAAGACAACAGCAGAAATTTTAAAAGATACTTCTTCAAAGATAGAAATATAATAATTATTAGTTATGTAGTTTTTATAACTTGTTTATTATAAAAATAAAATATATGTATAAACATAATCACTGTAACATTTCAAGTTTTATTAAAGATTATTTTTAAGTTTTAGGTATATCTTCCTATTCATTTACTTAGTGCAATTACATGGCTTTTATTTCTTCCTTTCAGGCTTATCTATCTTTTGTAATCATCTTACACAGGGAGTGTATTACTTTATAAGATCATAGGTTATATTTAAATAACAATAACGTTAAAGGTTTTCAGACCATTCTTTCAAACAATTAATTAATAAAAATCCAACTGGCCAATATATGACAAAAAAATGTTAGTGAAATGTAAGATTTCTATATTCTCATTTTTTGTAATGTATGTTTATTAGAGTTGCACATCTATAACATATACTAATTGATAACACAGTTTGCTTTTAAAAATCAATCCATTCATATTAGATAATAAGACATCTGGTGGCAGCTCGTATCTGAGTATTGCTGGGCAGATGGTGAATACCAGGAAAGTTTTACAAAAGATCTTTGCTAAAAAGCTCAAGTACATAAGGATTGAAGAATCAGGTAGTTTCACTCGAACCATTAGTTGCATATCTTTGGGAAAGTTACTCCATCTTTCTGGGTGTCTATTTTCTCATTGGCAAAAGGAGATATTTAAATTTAATTACAAAAATTGTTGCTAGTTACAAAAATTGCTAATTTGATGGATCATAATAGAATTTGTCACTGAAAATGTTCTCCTAGCAATTAAATAAAAGAATATAAAATTATTTTAAGAACCACGGAAAGCATTTTCTAATTTTTGGAAATCTAGATGTATAATGCAGATGGTGTTTTCCAGATTACATTCTAACTTAAATAAGAAGGAAATCATTGTTCTTGAAGATTTGTCAAGTAATTTTTTCTGATGTTCAATTTTCATTCTTATAAAGGAACATTCAGTGGTAGTAAGACGTACTCAGACACAGAGTCATTAGCGTGCACACAGTTGAATTTTCTGGCTTATATACCTTATGTTATTCCTTTCTCTAACCCTGCAGACTGCACTGGGGGACTAATAGTACAAGAATTTCAGAAGCAAAATGATAAATCTTTGTATTGAGGAACAGTCTGTGTTAAATATGTGACAAGAACTATTTGTAACTTTAACCAAGCTAAAATCTGGTTAAATATATCAAAGAGCTTTTTTCAGAAAGTTTTTTATTTAAAGAAAGTTGAAACTCACAACTTAAGAATTCAATCTAAAAAAAGTTAACAAAAAAGTACATTTTTAAGGTGGTTTAATCACTACATGGTTTTTGCTTATGTAGCCGATTCAAGTCCTTCACTGTAAAAATTTACCAAATACATCACAAAATTCTTTTTTGTTCAGAATTTCTATTTTCTCATTACATGGTACATATCCATTGTGAAGAGAGGGAAATAAATGTATAAAGTGGAAAAGATTCAATTAGTTATCCTATTATTGTTTTGCAAATATTTTTTTCTATCTATAGAAATATATTTAAATGGTATATGTCCATAAATATGTTTACATTATTAAATAAAACACTAACCTCATATTTTACATAGGATTTTAGTACATGCCTTTTTACATACGTATTCCCCATTATATGTAATAACACTTAGTTATGTATTTTTAAACCCTCATAACTTTTCTTTATTAAGCACCTCTCATATAAGAGGCACCATCCTTACATATATCTTTTCTCATTTATTTATATGAACAGTTTCTTTTTATCTGAGGAATCTTTGGACTGGCAGGTTAAATTAACTTGCTGAAAGTCAGTCATTAGATTATGTAGTATAATTCAAACCAATGCTTGTCTTCAAACTTCACATCTAAAACTATTTCCATATTGTTTGCGTTTTTTTCAATGGTGCCCTACTTGTCTAACATATTAATCTGTACATTTAATTAGTTACCACTTTTGAAGATTCAGTCTGCCTTACTATTTCTTTGGTCTCAGAATATTTTTATGAACATTTTGCTCACCAATTATTATGCCAATTGCTGGTATTTCTTTGAAATGCATTTCAATGTTATGTATGCAGTTTCTTTTGGTCTTTTTCAGACAGGGTCTTGCTCTGCAGTTCAGGCTGGCCTTGAGCTCACTTTGTAGACCAGGCTGGCATCAAACTCGCAATAGTCATCCTACCTCGACCTCCCGAGTGCCAGGATTACAGGCTTGAGCCACCATTTCTGGCTATGCATGTATTTTATAGTTATCTACATATAATTGTCCAACAATTTGCATTTCCATCAATGGTTTTATGTTTCAAAATTCTGAATAATATACTCTACCTGAAAATTTGCAGTTAGTCCATGATTTTAAAACTTGCACTTGCTTTAATAGTAACACAAGTAAACCTTAAATTTTACACTAATAGAACCATAGATATATACTCATAGATCAACTGGAAAAATTTAGCCAGTGCACTTGAACATGTCATTTTCCATGGTAACTTTTTAGCCTTTGACATTGATGGATCAACATCGTCTCCATTTAAGCATAATTATAGACCATTTCATAGATACCTACATATGTTCGCCACTTTATACATGTATGTTTCTGTGTTTAAACACATGTGCCTGGTTTGATTAAAAGTATTTGCTCAGGAGAAGCCTTCTTCTACAAGTGCCCAAACCAACATACAAAGCCTAGAGGATTCACGTAGTCATAGAATTCACTAAATATGAACACTATTAATATGCAAAACTTACTTGGTTTAAAACAAATTCAAGTTTCTTTCTGCATAGAATATATATATATAGTTTTAGCACTAGACATTTTTTATAGTTTACTTGTTAGGCCTTTACTTGAATTACAGTTCGAAAACGTTTTTGCCAATAACTTTCATATTAAACTATTTAACGTTGTTAGTCAGCCTTACATCTAAATCTTCACTATGAAAGATCTAATAAATATTGCTTATTGTTCAGAAGCATTAAAGCATGGAATTATGTGCACTTACAGGGGGAAAAATGCAGTCACCAAGGAAAATTTTTGACAAGGTATTTTTAGAGTTTGGAGAGTGATCCTTTCCATTCTTTGGGTAGTCATGTTGATTTGTTTTGTTTTTCCTAATGATCACTGGATGAAGTTCTGTCAACTTCTTGCTCTAAATTTGATTCAAACAGAATTTACTTTGAAAGATTCTAAGTGTAACAGAGGTATTATATTAGACTTCAAGTGATGGAATATTCACTTAGCATAACTGTAACTAGTTATAATAGTGGCAAGTGAATTATAGACAGCTCTCTGCAGTGTCACAGCTTCCATCCATTGCATAAATACTCCCATCAGGGCTTGTGTATTTTACAGTTTTGGGGAAAATGTTCACATTCAGAAGCAATGTTCACATTCAGAAGCAATTTCAGCTCATCATCTTTGCTAACCAAACTACTTGACAATTACAAAATTAGCTGGAGATGTTTAAGAATTTTTAAAACAGAAAAAACTAAAGTTAACTGTAGTGTATAGAAAGAATATTAGATACCAGGTGTATTCTGTTGGACATTTTATAGAATTTATAACCACATAAACAAAATATGGGCAATTGTGCTAGGAGGTAATTTGTATACAGGCAACAGAGTACTTTTCCTCTTACTCTACTACATTTCTGTTCCACAAGGCCCAGCTTGTTTATAATTTCAAAGGTATTTTACATTAAAAAATTCCAATTTCTATTTGATCTGCCTATTTTTATTTTGATGTTATAATTTTGATTAAAAGTATTTATAAATTCATTGCTAAAAGTTTGCAACATCATATTTCTTGAAATCTTTTTCCCTCTTTGAACATGGCATTGTGATCAAGTGATAGATAACATTTTCTTGCTTACAAATATGGGGGGTTTGTTAATTGCCATAAAAATACAGCTCTAGTCTAAATTAATAATTGATCTAGCAATGGGAGAAATGAGAAATGATTTTATTTAATTACATCCTTTCAAAAGAGTTGATGTGAAGATATCAAAAATGTGCTGCATAATTCAGGAAATTAAAAGATACATTAATCTTTACCATTGATTTGCTAACTGAGGGTGGTAAACTGGAGATGGTACGTTTAGTGTGAAGCTTTTAAATAAAATGCTTCATTCTATTTTCTGAGATATCCATCCATAGAAATAGCTTGTCTTTTAAACTAAACATCTGATAGTATGAGTTCACTGCCTTGCAATACCAAATGCTTATGTCAAACATTCCTATGTTTTCCAAATAAAGAGATTATCATCAAAACAGTCTTCTAAAATGCTTTGTTCCTCAAGACATGACACTGTGTTTCTGCATATTTAAGCAAGTTTGATTATGTTCCTAGGATAATTTCACTTGGCCACCTGAGGAGTTAATAAAACACTATGAGGTAAATTATTATTCAAAGTGTATCATGTATCAAGTTCTATATAGAACTGTTTTTCCTTGAAAAATAAGACTCTATAGTATTGAAACCCATGATCTTTCATCTTATGATAGTTAACTTACTCCTTTTAAATACACAAGAAATCAGACTCAAATTTAGAAACTTGTGTCCCTAAATTCAAATTGTGAAATTTGGAACTACCAAAATAATTTCAAATAGGGAAAGATTGAATATCCGTCTTCTTACAAACATACATGAAGTTATATCAAACATAATAAATATTTTTCCTATTATTTTTTCAAGTATTATGCTGCAGTCTTCAAAGTTAGGGTCATAGAAGAAGGGTGACTCAGAATGTACTGAATATGTATTGGAGAGTATGGACAACACAGATGAATTTAAGTAATTGTGACTGAAGTGTCATTGTTGTGGACTAAACAAACACTTTCAACTATTCTTTCCATCAACATGTAGAATTTACTTCCCTTTCCTGTTGAAGCTAGGGTTGCCCACTGACAGCTAAAGAAATAGGATATGGTAGAAATGACAGCATACCTATCATGGACATGACTTTTTATTTTAAAGATAGAAAAGAAAATATATTAACAAACACACAGACATAAAACAACACAAATATAATAAAAGCAATACAGAATTTCAGACAAGGTAATAGGAAATTAACACTGGTTGTTATATTTCATGTTGTCTTCAAATTGGTTGCTCAGATAAACAAATACAGGCATGTAACATTGATCAGACAATTAAACATTAATTGTTCCTTTCAATAAAGAAATGTTTATAGCAGCACAATTTGTAATAGCTAACTCATGCAAGCAACCCAAATGCCCATCAGCTGAGGAATGGATAAAAATGATGTGGTATTCTCATGCAATGCAGTATTACTCAGCTATAAAGCAACATAAGCTCAAGGTTTTTATAAGTAAATGGATGGAACTAGAGTCCATACTCTTAAGTGAAATAAATCAGACCCGCATGTGTAAACACCATGTTGTCTCAATAGTGTAAGAACTTGAAAGAATAAATAAAATCTGAAAGGTAGAATAGATATTTTGAAAGGGAAAGAAACTGTTCAAAAGAAAAGAAAAACTGGGATGAGGGAAAAGAGAAAGTACAGACATGCTTTTGAAAGTACTTGTAGCATCTACTTTCCCCTGCTAGTATTTTTCACTCTTGGAACACTCCTTGGATCTGAACTTCTATGCTGTGAGATACACAAGTGCCAAGAACAGGACACACCTGACGCTCCAAGTGGTAGCTCCAGTTCATCTCCTTCCCAATAACGTGTGAACTGGCCTTCCCGGCTGTCCTAGCATGACGGAGACAGGCCCTGCCAATTTCACAGGAAGTAAAAGAGCACTGTTCTTAGCCCAGTCTGCACCAAGACCAGTGAGGAATAGTTGTTGTTTTAAGCCATTATATCTTGGGTTCGTTAAGAGTTAATAGCTAACTGGAAAAACTGTCTCCTGTGAAGAAAGGTTAAGGAAATCATCGGAAGGATGTGACGTAATAGGTTTGTATGTGAAATGAAAAAAGAAGGTCTTAGAAGAGAGTTCAAGTGATTTAAGATTGCTTGAAAGAAAGAAAAGCAAATGGCAAGGTTTATGGAGTATTTTCAAAATGTAAAAGGGAACTCAGGAGATTCTGTTGACCTATGAACCAATGGACAGGAGAGAGGCCACAAAATTGAGTTTTAATAAGAAATCAACGATTTCTGAGTCGGGAAAAAGCTCGATCCAGGGAGATACATCTGAACGGCATTCCTGTCTGCACGATCCCAGGGTGAGTTGCAAAATTCCAACTGATCCGGCTGCTCTCCGCAGCCTGAACATTAAAGGGCCGGCTGGACAAGCCGTGCGGCGAGAACTGGGCAGATCCCGAGACCTGGGCGCCCGAGGGATCGGTGCTGCGCTTGGGCCGCAGCTCGGCTCAAATCTCCTACAGCCGAGAGAGCGATTGCGGCGGGAGGGACGCTTCCAGCTCCTGAACCCGATCGGCTCAGAGGCGGCTATACCCAGGATTTGTTGTAGGCAGCGGAGCAGAGGAAACCCAGAGAACGCGCTACTGGGACAGACTGCGCCAATCTGGGCAGCAGTCCGGGATCCGGCTCAGAGCCCCGCTCCCGCAGCCGGCGCCGCGCCAACTGGAGCCGCTGCGACCGGCGGGATTTCAGAGTCGGGAAAAAGCTCGATCCAAAGAGATACATCTGAACGGCTTTCCTGTCCGCATGATCCCAGGGTGAGTTGAGTGGGTGCTCTAACCGGTTTGTCCTGAGTCGGGAAGAAGCTCTGCCCAGCGAGTGACATCAAAGCAGCTTTAAGGACTGTGGGATCTCCCAGGTAGGAAGAGCTAGCTAGGCGCCCCTAGGGGATTTGGAGGGGGGAAGGAGCGACACCCAGGGAGGAACACCTGAGTGGCCTGTGTGCAAGAGCCCTGGGGCGGCGAGCTGTTTACACGCCCCAGACAGGTCTCGGGGTAGGGAGTAGAAGCGGAAATCTCAGCAGACAGCTTAAGGGTCATTCTCCCAAAGAGAAGGAATCATTGGAGCAGCCTCTGGAGCAGACCTTTCCCTGCTGAACTGCCTGGGGAATGTATAGCTCCACATTTTGAATCTGATACCCAAAAATGGGAAAACAGAGGAACAAAACGCAATCTCAAAACTCAACCCCACCCAGAACAAGTTTTGAATGTGAGGATACAGGGGAACCAGGAAACCACATACCTGCAAGTTATGAAACTATTGCATCTGAAAAGAAATAACTCCAACAGGCCATAAAAGAGCTTAAAGCAGAAATAAGCCACATACCCACAATGATTTCTCAGATAAAAAAAGAGCTGAAAACAATGATGGAAGAAATGTTCCGTACACATACAGAAGAAATAGACAAAAGACTAGAAGAAAGTAGGAAACAAATGGAAATGTTACAAGAGCAATTTAGGAATGAATTACCAAGAATGAAACAGGTCCAAAGAGAATGCCAGGATTTGAAAATTAACGCTGAAAGCATGCAAAACCGTTTAAATGAAACCGAAGATAGAATTTCAGAACTTGAAGACAGCATGGCAGCTTATGAGCGTGAAAGGAAGAATCTCATGATATCATCAAAGACAAGAAAAGTCAATCCAACAGCTGCAAGATGAGGGAAAACATAACAATATTCGAATTATAGGAGTGTGTGAAACAGCAGGAGATCTCACAAATGATATAAAAGGAATATTTGATGAAATAATAGCAGAAAATTTCCCAAACAAGGTAAAAGATACTGAAGTTCAGTTAAGCAAGGCATATAGAACCCCAATGATCCATAATCCAAAGAAAAACACACACAGGCATATAATAATCAAGATCCCAGATATCCAGCAAAAGAACACAATATTAAAAGCTGC